>JAODAL010056006.1:0-23569 GCA_025379985.1 Phyllomedusa bahiana | reverse complement strand
CCTGCATCCAGCGGTTTTACCTCCTCGCCCTCCAGTCACGGCCACAAATGCCCGTCATATCTCGCGACTCCTCCAACCTAAAGCAAAAAAACCCCCAATGTCAAACAAGTAAAAACCCCAACTGGTTTAATCCGGGTTTTTAAGAGCTCTTCAAAGTGTGGCAGTGGATCCACTGACCACCGAAAGTGGTGGTGTAAGCCTCGCCAGGGAGCGGATTTCTAAGTAGGTCCCTGTTTTCACCAAGCCCCGCCGCAAAGCGGAATGGACTTGCTGCGGGAGTGAAACCAGGTTCGATACCCTGTTTTTGACTTGCTTGCGGTGGCAGACGAGGTTAACGTGGTACAAAATTGTAAGGCAACCCTCGTAGTCGGGGACAGGCAGTAAGGTCAGGACAGGCGGCAAAGGTTCGTTTTCGTGGGACGTAGGCAGAAGGTTCGGTACACAGTATCAGGAAAAGACTAAATAACGCTTTCTCTGTAGGCAATAGGCACTAAAGATCCAGCGGGACGTACTGAGGCGTTACCAATATATAGGGTCAGCGCCCGGCAATCAACCAATTACCGGTGCGCTGGCCCTTTAAATTTGAGAGAACTGGCGCGCGCGCCCTAAGGAGCAGGGATACGAGCGCCAGCCGGCAGGGGACCGCGGGGCAGCAGGAACGCGGCAGGGTACGTGTATGGGCGCAGGGGTGCGAGTGTGCACCGCCACTCGTCCCTTGGCCACGGACCACAGCAGGGGCACGAGATCGCCCGCAGCCTGATCCATGGGCTGCGGGACCGCTCGTCACAGTGCCCCCCCTGAGGCCTCCCCCACCTCCGAGAATGGAGAAATT
The DNA here is from genome assembly GCA_025379985.1 of Phyllomedusa bahiana. Taxonomy (NCBI): domain Eukaryota; kingdom Metazoa; phylum Chordata; class Amphibia; order Anura; family Hylidae; genus Phyllomedusa; species Phyllomedusa bahiana. Next base: position 22,737 of record JAODAL010056006.1, on the reverse strand, counting down.
TCAGCACCAGGTCATTTTTCAAAATGTTCTCCTCCGACTCCCAAGATCTCTCCTCCGGACCGAATCCCTTCCAGTCGATGAGAAAAGGTCATCTCTCCCTGATAGACTTCATGGCCAGGATTTAGTTCAGAGCGAACACGTTGGAGGCTTCGGCTGCAGGTGAAGGGGGGACAACCTTCCGAGAGAAGCGGTTCAGCACCAAGGATTTCAGCAGAGAGACATGGAAGGAATTCGGGATCCGCATGGTAGTTGGAAGCCGGAGCTTATAGGCCACTGGTTTTAATACGCTCCAAACCCCGAATGGGCCCCAGGGAAACCAGGACCTAGCTTGTAGCTGTATCTTAAACCGGAAAGTATTTGGGAGACAGCCACACCTTGTCACCTGGAGCAAAGGTCGGCGCCCGGTCTCCTCTTTCTTGTCCGCCTTTGGGGCTTCATGCGGAACCGCTGCTCGTTTGTAGGACTGACGAGTCTCTCCCAGATAGTTGACATAAACCCGTACTAGGGACTCCACTGCGGGTACCTCGGAGGAACAGGCAAAAGGGAGTGGTGGGTGGGGATGCTGTCCGTAGATGTACCAACCAATTAGATAAAGTGCAAGAGGGATAAAATTAAAAAAGTTTTATTGTATAAACATATCCTTAAAATATGTAACGTGAGGTGCAATTTGGTTAAATTGCTACTTGCGTTTGATAATGTCCATAGCGAGCAGTCAGAGTTAATCCAAAATGTCCAAGAGCATAGACTCCAAGGCGTGAAGCTTAATGTAAACGCCTGTAGTGGAGCAACAGACAGACGGGACCGAATGAGACGTGTGACGTTTCGGGGCGTGTCTAGCCCCTTTTTCAAACACGTAGTTTCTCTGTCATCACTTTCCTTTTAAATATACAACGTAGCATTCCGTGTAATAAACAAAACACATAAGGTTACAAAATGTTTCAATTAAAACCAAATACACTCATTCACAAAAAAACACGCAAATTCAGATTCTCATTCATACCGGCAGGAGCAAGCGTGTTCAATTTAAATATCCAAAAGGATTCCCTTTGGAGGAGACATCTCTCTAAGCTTTCTGTACCTTTTGTTGTTACCTCCTCTAAAACGCACCATTTAAGCTCTGTAACTGAATGTTTATGCTCAAGAAAATGTTTGGCAACCGTGGTTTCTCCAAATTTTCTTTTATCCCCACTGTCTATTGCATTGGCAGTGCTGGCATTACGTATAGATGACTTGTGTTCTGTAATTCTAGTTTTAATCTGATGAGCTGTTTGTACCACATACATTTTACCACAGAGGCATTTCAAAAGGTAAATTACTCCCTTAGAGTTACATGCGTAAAAGCCTTTAAGGTAGATTTTATAACCCTGTGTAGGATGTGATATATATGTTCCTTTAATGATGGAGTTGCAATTACAACAGCCAAGGCATGGGAAGGTCCCCTTGCGTATAGCAATAAATGTTTTCTGATGTTTTTCAGTATCCTCCTTTAATTGAGATGAAACAATTGTATTTCCTACTGTATGACCTTTACTGTATACAAATCGTGGCAAATGCTCAAATAATTTACCATATTTCACGTCCCTAGATAGGAGGTACCAGTATTTTCTGATTGAATTTTGAATCAATTTACTATGTGCACATATGTCTTGCCCGGAGGAATCTGTTGGAGGTGCATGGGAGCCGCGTGGACCAAATGTTCCGGGGGTATAATGTCCTGTGGCCCAGGTTCCTCCCCAATGACGTCCGATGCTGGAGAGAGCATCGACCTTGAAAATTCCTCTCCGCCGGGCGGAAGTGAATCCGGAAGTCAAACCAAGAGAAGAAGAGGGACCACCAGGCTTGACGGTGGTTAAGGCGCTGAGCTGACTGGAGGTACTGGAGGTTCTTGTGGTCGGTGTACACATCAAATGGATGACGTGCTGCCTCCAAGAGATGTCACCATTCCTCCAGGGCCATCTTGATGGCAAGTAGCTGCTGATCCCCGATTGCATAATTATTCCCGTCTGGCGAAAAGGTCTTGGAGAATAAACAACAAGTGAGTGTCTTACCCTTAGGACCCTTCTGGGTGAGGACTGCCCCTGCACCCACGGAAGAAGCATCCACCTCCAACGCAAAAGGCTTCTTGGAATCCGGGAGAGACAGGATGGGAGCAGAGGAGAAGGCTGTCTTTAACTCGAAAAAAGCTCTCTCCGACGCCGGCGATCAACATCTCCGATTGGCCTTCTTCTTAGTAAGGGCCACAATGGGAGCCACCAAGGTAGAAAAGTGGGGAATAAATTGCCGGTAATAGTTGGCGAATCCCAAAAGCGTTGTATGGCTCGAATCCAACTGGTTGCAGCCCTGCTAAACAGCCGACAATTTGTTAGGTCCCATTTGAAACCCCTTGTCGGAGAGATATACCCAAGGAAGGGCAAACTTGTCCGGTGGAACAAGCACTTCTCCAGCTGAGCATACAGGTGATTGTTGCGCAGGCGTCGCAACACTTGGCACACCTAAATACGATGGGTCGGTAGATCAGGAGAGACGATCAGGATATCGTCCAGGTACACGATGACACAAGTGTAAAGAAGATCCCTGAAGATATCATTGACGAACTCCTGAAAGACCACAGGAGCATTACACAGACTAAACGGCATCACCAGGTATTCAAAGTGCCTGTCCCAGGTGTTGAAGGCCGTCTTCCACTCATCCCCTTCTCGAATCCTGATGAGGTTGTAAGCCCCGCGACCCGTCCAGCTTCGTAACACCTTGGCTCCCCGGAGCCGGTCAAAGAGTTCCGAGATCAATGGTAGAGGATACCGGTTCTTTACTGTAATTTTATTGAGTCTCCGGTAGTCGATGCAAGGATGCAATGAACCGTCCTTCTTCTGCAAAAAGTAAAATCCAGCTCCGGCCGGTGAGGAGGACTTGCGGATGAAGCCCTTATGTAAGTTCTCCCAGATGTAGGCCGACATTTGGGCCCGGGTTTTCGGGCAAAAGACAGAGGGTTTAAACCCTGCCCCACGGAGGACTAGTCCCAAAGGGAGAGATCAATGGGACAATCATAAGGGCAATGGGGCGGAAGAGACTCAGCCTGCTTCCCGGAAAACACATCCGCAAAATCCTGGTATTCCGAGGGCAGGCTTGGCAATGGCTCCGAAGTGGTCGGTGAAGCGGTGGGGCACGCCGGGCATGGTGCCGCTAAACAGAGATTCTGACAGTCCGGTCCCCAGCGAAGGACTTCGCCCATCTTCCAGTCCAGCATAGGAGCATGACGTTGCAGCCATGGAAGCCCCAAAAGAATCGCTGAAGAAGAACAAGGCAGCACATAGAACAAGATCTCTTCCTTATGTAGGGCCCCTACATAGAGGGATACCGCTTCGGTCTTGTAAATGAATCGCTTAAAGCTCCCCGCTGACCTGAAAACCCACCAGGGGGTCCCCTAGACAAACCACCAGGAGGGGGTCCGAGATACCAGGGGGAGGGTAAAAAATTTTCCGGCAACCCAGAACCAGGAAGGCAGAACCTAACCAAAAAACCCCCAATGGGGGAGCCCGGAACGGGCATTTTTTAATCGGGGAGAGGAGGAATTTTTCACCCATGGACCCCTTTTCCCCATGTTCCAGGTGCGAGCTTTCCCCGGGGATCTGGGGTCGTAGGGACGCCCGAGGGTAAAGATTGGGCCCGGGCACAAAAGAACATAGTTTTTCAGCCCGACGATGAGAGTTCTTCTCCGTAAAGGGGGCTCTGTAAAACCTGCATGGTTCCTCGGGGAGGGCTGCGGAATCGGCAGGGGAGCCCTTTGGAAGACGGGGAGCCGACGGGGAACACGGCGGACAGAACCAACTCACGTCTTGACGGATCTCCTCCTGGGCCCGGTGAAGCGAAAAACTATACGGGTGGCCAAATGAACAGATCCTCAGGGGGGAAGGGAAGACCCTTTTGCAGCCAGTATAGCTTCCCCCTGATGAAAGCCCCTTCTTAAATGGGGCGCAAAGGGCGTCGTCGTCCAAGACATCCCGAACCCCGGGTCAGAATGGACCGCGTAGTCCCAATGAGGACTCCCTTGGGGGAATTCAAGCGTGGTTTCTGTGAAATGCACGTGGGGTTTTCCTCAAACACGCGCGGGAAACCCCCAAGAATCCTGCAGATTCGCGTCACTGGGCCCCTATCCCAAAAGGCGTACCCCATGCTAGGCCTTAGAAAGCAAGCTGAACAAAAATGCAATTTTGGAACGTCGTGGGAAAATTTGGTTGGCCATTAGTTCCACATGCAGGGAGAAAAGTGAATGAAACCCCGACCAGCGGGGTTCCCCCTCGAACTTGGATGGCAAGGGGTAGTGGAGCGTGGAGCCCCCAGTTGGGGGCGGAACACTGAGGGAGGGTATTCACAGACGGCGATGGCTGCTGCTGCGAGCCAAAATGCTACAACATGGGGGCACTGGTTCATTGTGGCTTCTGCGCAATTTGCTGTGACGGCTGGGTACCTCAGCGGGATCTGCTGGGTACCTTGGCTGTGTACCTCGGCGGGCTGTCACGAGTGTGGTAGTGGATCCAAGCGGTGGTGTAAGCCTCGCCAGGGAGCGGAGTCTAAGTGGCCCCGGGTTTTCCCCAAAGGTCTACCAGGTTGCTCCCCCTACTTGACTTGCTTGCGGGGGCAAGCCGATTAAAGTGGTACAAAATCGTAGGGAAGTCGTAGTTGGGGGACAGGCAGTAAAATCGGACAGGCGCAAAGGTTTTTGTGGGAGGGAGGGAGAAAAGGGTTTGGGAACAGTAATCAGGCAAGACAAATAGATGCTTTCTCTGTAGGAAAGGGATCTGATCCGCGGGGGCATCGGAGGCATTACCAATAATAGGGGCAGCGCCCGGAATCAACCAATTACCGGGGACGCGGGCCTTTTAAAATTTTAGAGAACGGCACGCGAGGAGCAGGGATGCGCGCGCCACCGGCAGGGGGGCCCCCCGGGGGGAACAGGAACGGGGGGGGTAAATTTATGGGCACATGGGGCAATGCTCCCCGCCCGACAAAAGGAGCCGCGGGCCACCCTCCCCGGGGCCGGGGCCACAGCGGGGACGAAGCGCCCCCAGCCTGATCCATGGTTTACGGGACCCCCCCGTAACAAGCTCTTTGATGACACAAAGAGTTGGGTTTTCAAGGGGATTTCTAAAGATCAAAGGCCCAAAAAGGATGATTTTATCTGCTCGACACCCAATCGCTGATGCGTCGGCAGAAAGGGAAACTCTGGTTTGGCAAAATTCCGAGCAGTCGCAACCCTAGCAGTGCCTGTGGTTCTAGCCCGCAGCTTCAAATGTAACTTCAGGGCAGGAAAGTCACCTGTGATATGATGATGATGATGTTGAAATGACATTAAAAGGGTCCCAAAGTGGCTTTTTTAGCAGCATTTGCTTTCGGCACCTCTTTAGTGACAAAAAGGAAGATATGGGGGAGTGTCATTTCGGGTGCAGCCTCAGAAAGGGAGAGGGAGTCACACAAATCCCCTGACATTAACTGCCACTATGGTCAGTTTGGGGGCAAAACGAAACACCGCTATGATTACTCCGTCGAAAAGGGCCAACCCGTAAGCCTGGGGCCTTTTTCAATCAAACCCAAATGCCCAGCAAGCATAGCCGGAATTGCCATCAAAACTCCTAAGGGAATTAAAATTAATTAAACCCCCGAACATGAATAGTCACATGCACAAAGCATGATTTGAAATGGAGGGAAACATTTGGCAAAAAAGGCCACCAAGTCCTTTGGGTTCCAACCACTGTCATCCCCCTGTCTCCTCCTCCGCCACTTTAAGACCAAGCATCCCTGTGCCCGCCTCACGCATGAGCAAGGATCAGCCCCAGTGTCCACACCGTCCCCGAGTCCCCAAGCCCCACCAGAGAACACAACCTACCCCTTTCCCCCGCACAGCCAGTCTAGCACCAGCCCTTTTGTGGGACCCGGGTGGGAGAGAAAAACGCTTTTAACCCCAACCCCCAAAGCCAAAAGCCTGAATATTGGCATTGTTAGGCTTTTGGTCTTGGAAATGTTGCCTCTCCACCTGGTGGACACAGATGGGTTCTGCTACGTCATGGCCCATGCCTGCCCCCAATACCAAATGCAGAGCAGGCATTTCATTTCCCGAAAAGCCGTCCCTGCCCTGGCCAGCCACGTGTCAGCTAAAATCTCGAGTGCGTTGGCTGCATCTGTGTCCAGCAGAGTCCATCTAACCACCGATACATGGACTAGTAAGCACGGTCAAGGCCGCTACATCTCTGTGACAACTGACTGGGTGAGTTGGGTGGATGTCTCTGGTGACGGCTAGTGATGAGGAGTGTTGAGCGATTACGTTGACAATCGCCATCATTCGATGGTCGATAGTCGGCCATCATCGACAAGATATTCGATGGTCGATGATAGATTATCACCGATGACCATTAAAGTCTATGGGAGAGCAACAACACCTTCATTTTTAAACACCCAAACAGGGCTGGAGAAGCTTGGAATAAACATCCACAACAGTCAAATGGATATGTGCTACATCTTAGGCAACACACTTAGGTTATAAAAGCCACAGAAAAAAAGTCACAGACCATTCACTATCCTTGTCTTGCACCACAGCATGACCCTTAAACCTGCATCACCCACAAATTAAAAAGTGCCAGAAGGCAGTATCATTTGAACCATCATTTTACTTGAACTGGACATTGAATATCCCTGTCCTGGAACGCAGCATGAGCCCCAAACCTGCACGACCCCTAGATTTAAAAAGTGCCGCAAAAAGGAGTCTTTCAACCACCATTTTAGTTTCACTGGATATTGACTATATCTGTCCTGTACCGCAGAATGACCATTAAACCTGTCTGACCCCCAGATTTGTGGCCGTGACTGGGAGGACGAGGAGGTAAGACTGCTGGATGCAGGTTGCATTAACCACTGAAGAACGGATTGGCAACGCTGTTCGTTACTGAGATTCACAGGGCCCTGATCCAGCGAGACAGGCCTGACGGTCCTGCAACTGACGATCCGCTGGCATTGCGTGTTGTCGCCATCACTGGAAGGAGCACCTTCTCTCGTACCTCTACCTCCATGTCCTACCCCCTCTTTGCTCGCTTACCCCCTGAATTTCGCTCCAGTTTCAGAAAGATAAAAATTTGAGAAGGTATTTGGGAAAAGTTTTGGAACGTCTCTTATTAAAAGACGGCAAATTTACAGCTATTCTCAAATCCCTCAAATCAAAACAAAATTGCTGGATTCAAATTTTACCTGTAAGGTGGCTCTATCAACAAAAGCTGGCCTGCGCCAAAGTGAAAAAAAAAACACTTATCTGAAATGTAACGGGATAATAAAAGGTTTAATTTTTGGCACCTATCAGTTCACCTGTGGTGACTCAAAATTGCTGTATTCACATTTAAGTGAAAGGGTGCCTAAAATGAACAAAGCTGTAGTGCGCCAAAGTGAAAAAACATGTATCTGAAATGTATTCGTATAATAAAAGGTACTTTTGGCACCTTTCAATTCACCTGTGGCGACTACAAAATTGCTGTATTCACATTTAACTGCAAAGTAGCTCTATCAACAAAGCTGTAGGGCGCCAAAGTGAAAAAACACATATCTGAAATGTATTTGGATAATAAAAGGTATTTTTGGCACCTTTCAATTCACCTGTGGTGACTACAAAATTGCTGTATTCACATTTAAGTGCAAAGTAGCTCTATCAACAAAGCTGTAGTGCGCCAAAGTGAAAAAAAACCGTATCTGAAATCTATTTTGGATAATAAAAGGTATTTTTGGCACCTTTTCAATTCACCTGTGTTGACTACAAAATTGCTGTATTCACATTTAAGTGCAAGGGGGCCTCAATTGAACAAAGCTGTAACTGCGCCAAAGTGAAAAAACACGTATCTGAACTGTATTCGGATAATAAAAGGTATTTTTGGCACTATCAACCTGTGCTGACTACAAAATTGCTGGTTTTCTAATTTAACTGCAAGGTGGCTATATCAACATAGCTGGAATGGGCAAAATTGAAAAAGAACACCTATCTGAAATTATACTGTTTAATAAAAGTGGAGTTTTGCACCAAACCCAAAGAGACCGCAGTTACTAGAAAAGATGTGATCCTAATATAAGTTCAGGCTGCCCAATACCCAGGAAATATTTCAATAGAAAACTGTTAAAAAATAAAGCTATTGCAGTGCAATGTCTTACACTAAGTCTTGGTGAACTATATCCAGCATTCTTTAAAGAGCTTGTCTTGTACGCCCAGCGGGACCCCCCCCCCCTGCTCCCCCTGTGACTTTTACAGCGGTAGATGCTCCTTTAAAATTCCCCTACCTAACTACAAAAAATCTTCAAATCTCTGATCTAACTAAGTTGTAAGGATCACAGCTAACAGTAGAGCTTTCCTCTGTGAAGAAATAGAATAATTTCGCGGAGTTTGTTTGGACACAGGCAGAGCGCAACGCCCTAACTGCTTAGAGACGCTGACAGACACTGATCATGAACAGGAAAGGGCTGTTTCTATGTTAAAACGAGGTCATGTGATTTTTCCATCCATCGCAACCATAAAACATCCCAGTCATGACGTCGAACACACATCTCACCCTGCTCTATTCTGTAATTTGATTTTGCTGGCCGCCAAATGAAAGGAAGCGCCAAAAATGGCGCGATTATTAATAGATGATGCACAGATTTTAACCTAAATTATCGCGTGATCTAAAAAAATCCCATCAACATAAAAACGTGCCGATTTCAAACTTTGTCGATAATAATCGCTCAACACTAGTGCCAACCTCTTCCCAAGGCAGGGACATCGGTAACTTCGGTGTCCAGGAATACCTACCCCATCCTCCCCCGCCTCAGCTTCAACACAGCCTGACTTGCCTCAGATGCTGTACCTTGAGAGCTGAGGTGCTACCTTTCACTAAACCCTGGAACCTGAAAACCCCTGCCCCAATAAAGACCGATAAAGTTGTGAAACTGTCGGGCCTTCTGGATTCGCGGAGGGAAAGGCTCTGTGTCCGCATCTGTGTCCGTCTTCTCCTCCTTCGCTGGTGGGACCTGCTTTTTTCAAAGTGTCCAACGATTGTTCTAGAACTAAGACACCACAATGCTCATGCTGAAAAGGGCATTGTCCGCACTGAACATTTTGGTGGCTTCTTCAAAACTCGAAAAAATGGTGCAGAGCTCTTTCACTGCCTCCACTCTGGATGGCTCAACACCCCGAGGTCCGCCGATTTCAACATTGTCGAAAAATAATCGCTCAACACTAAGTGATGAGCGATTTTTGTCAACTATTGTTATCGGATCGATAGTCGATATCCCTCAATTATCATGCCGATAGTCGATAACAGATTATCGCCGATGACCATTAAAGTCTATGGGAGAGGAACAACAGCTTCATATTTACACCCAAACAGGGGTGAAGAAGCTGGATTTAACATCCATAACAGCAAACTGGATACGTGCTTTCATCTTAGGCAAAACAATTAGGCAACAAGACTCACAGAAAAAAACTGACAGACTATTCACTATCCCTGTCATGTACCACGCATGACCTTAAACCCATAAAACCCCCAAATTAAAAGTGTCAGAAGGCAGTATTATTTCAACCACCATTTTTAGTTCAACTGGACATTGACTATTTCCTGTCCTGGACCACAGCATTGACCCTTAATCTACATGACCCCCAGATTAAATAGTGCCCGAAAAAGGAGTCTTTGAGCCACCATTTTAGTTGAACTGAACATTTGACTATGCCTGTCCTGGACCGCAGCATGACCCTTAAAACTATATGACCCACAAATTAAAAAGTGCTGGAAAAAAGAAAAGTCTTTTTAAGCAGTATTTTAGTGAAATGGACACTGACTAAACCATATCCTGTAACGCAGCATGACCCAAAAAAACCCCCACAGGTGCCCTTATGGACCATTAGCAGAAAAATTTTGCAATAAGAAATAAACTATAATAAAAAAAACTAGTTTTAATACTGCTGTGGCATAGGTATTGCCATTCTACTGGGGGCATTTTTTCCACCGTGAAAATTAAAAATGTGAAGCAAATATAACAGATGTCCCTAGTAGGTCAACGCGGCCTGTCTCAAAATCCTGCATTCTACTGTCAAGTGGGTTGAAGGAAATTCCTGATCAAGGCAGGTGAGGCTGTAATAGTGGATGACGTAGGTTCAGCTAGCAGGGCCAGAGTTACAGTGGGTGCGGTGAGAGCCAGGGACATCTATTAACACGGCAAAAATGCCCTTATGAAGCAGCAACGAAAACAGTCATGCCAAGCAGAGTGCAGAAGCGGAAGTGTGAGTTAAGACCTCCAGCCTTCCTCAGTACACAGTCAAGACCTGATTGAGAAATTTCTGCCTCTACGAGAGCGCTTGCCCCACCGTATGAGTGCGGACCAATTGAGCTTCTTTTGGAGATGCTGGTGGTTGACGCTCCTCTTCCACCCAGGTGCCCTTTTTCTTGGCTTTCTCTTTCTCGTTTTACTTAACGTGTTGGAGGAAATTGTCTCTGTTCTTGGGGTGGCGAATGTGCCCCCATACTCCATGTCCTCTGAATAACCTACATCTGTTCAAGTCTTTTCCCTTTCCTCCCTTGTACAATTCAGAGGAATATTTGTATTAGCTATTTTGTACATGCCAGTTTTTTAGTAGTTTAAGTCTAGAAAACACATTTTTAAAATAGGATGGAATCCCACCACGTCTTTCTCTTTTTTTGTATTAATTGGGTTGTCTCACTACAGGGATTGCTAGCTATGTTAAAGATCTTGCAAAGATCTTGCAAAAACAAGTCATTTTGCAATATGTGTCCATTAACAGTGTCATACCTATTCCTGTTTTTGACAGCACCATGCAATTCAAAACTTGACCCTTCAGCCACTGTTGACAATTGTGAAGAACAAATGTCTGTTAAAAAACACATTTTTACAATAAGACCTGTAGTATAGCTGTATTTCACAGCACCATAGCCCCAAAAATTCAAAACATGACATTTTGGCCACTCTTGACAATTGTGAAGAACAAATATCTGTTAGAAACCACAATTTTTATAATAGGACATGTACTGTAGCTGTATTTCACAGCAACATGCCCCAAAAAATTAAAGACATGACCTTTGGCAACTCTTTACAATTGTGAAGAACAAATGTCTGTTAGTAACCAAATTTGTTTTATAATAGGACCTGTAGTATAGCTGTATTTCAAAGCAACATGCCCCCAAAAAATCAAAACATGACTTTTGGGCACTCTTGACAATTTTGAAGAACAAATGTCTGTTAGAAACCACATTTTTTATAATAGGACCTGTAGTATAGCTGTATTTCACACCAGTATGACCCAAAAAATTATAAAAATTGCTTCTCAGCCACTGTTAAAAATTGTGAGGGAGAAATGCCACTAAGAAGCCACATTTCTGTTCCAAAGGACCTTGATTATAGCTGTATCTCACAGCACCATGACCTCAAAACCACTGACAGTGTGAAAAGTTTTAAAGATGAAGTGAGTAAATGGAATACATTTTTTTTTCATGAAACCATGTACAATTTGTGTCTTTTACAGTAGCCTCACCGCAAAACGAGCAAAATGACCTTTTGGGAACTGAGAAAAAAAACTGCAGTAAGAAATGATCATTTAAAAAAAAAATTTTCAAGAGGACCATTTCTGTTTGAAGAGGAATGTGAAGTAGACCGGCAGCTAATCGGTGACCTCAGCAATTGGGGCCACAACATCAGAGATCCACGCCTGATTCATCTTGATGGAATCAGGCGTTGGAGGAAATGGAGCATCCAAGCACTCATGTGAGAGATGGAGCCTTGATTTCTACAGCCTCTAGGTCGAGGGGCACTAGCAAACTGATCTTCCTCATCTTCCTCCTCCGCCTCAAATCCGTGGCAACTAGTGTTGAGCGATTACGTTGACAATCGCCATCGGTCGATGTTCGATAGTCGGCCATCATCGACAAGATATTCGATGGTCGATGATAGATTATCACCGATGACCATTAAAGTCTATGGGAGAGAAAACAACACCTTCTTTTCTTACACCCAAACAGGGCTGGAGAAGCTGGAATAAAACATCCACAACAGTCAAATGGATACGGGCTACATCTTAGGCAACACACTTAGGTTATAAAAGCCACAGAAAAAAAGTCACAGACCATTCACTATCCTGGTCTTGCACCACAGCATGACCCTTAAACCTGCATCACCCACAAATTAAAAAGTGCCAGAAGGCAGTATCATTTGAACCATCATTTTACTTGAACTGGACATTGAATACCCCTGTCCTGGAACGCAGCATGAGCCCCAAACCTTAAATGACCCCTAGATTTAAAAAGTGCGGAAAAAGGAGTCTTTTCAACCACCATTTTAGTTGAATGGACATTGATATACTTGGGTCGGGGGCCAAAAAAGCAGAGCCCCAAACCTGCATGACCCCCAGATTTGTGGCCGTGACTGGGAGGATGAGGAGGTAAGACTGCTGGATGCAGGTTGCATTAACCACTGAAGAACAGATTGTCAACGCTGTTCGATACTGAGATTCACAGGGCCCTGATCCAGCGATGACAGGCCTGACGGTCCTGCAATGACGATCCGCTGGCATGCTTTGTTGTCGCCTTTCACTGGAAGGATCACCTTCTCCTCGTACCTCTCCCTCCATGTACTACCTCCCTTTTGCTCGCTTACCACCTGAATTTCGCCCCATGTTCAGAAAGATAAAAATTTGAAAAGGGTTTATGGAAGAGTTTTGGGAACGTCTCTTATTAAAAGACGCCAAATCACAGCTATTCTCAAATCCCTCAAATCAAAACAAAATTGCTGGATTCAAATTTAACTGCAAGGTGGCTCTATCAACAAAGCTGGCCTGCGGCAAAGTGAAAAAAACACGTATCTGAAATGTATACGGGATAATAAAAGGTATTTTTTGGCACCTATCAATTCACCTGTGGTGACTACAAAATTGCTGTATTCAAATTTAACTGCAAAGTAGATATATCAACAAAGCTTGACTGACCAAAAGTTAAAAAAAAAACCTTTCTGATATGTATACGGTTATTAAAAGTTATTTTTGGCACCTTTCAATTCACCTGTGGTGACTACAAAATTGCTGTATTCACATTTAAGTGCAAGGTGCCTCAATGAACAAAGCTGTATTGCGCCAAAGTGAAAAAAATATCTAAAATGATTCGGATAATAAAAGGTTTTTTTGGCACCTAAAACCGTGCTGATACAAAATTGTGGATTCTAATTTAACGAAAGGGGGGTATATCAACAAAGCTGAAGGGCAAAATTGAAAAAGAAAACCATTAAAATGTTACTGATAAAAAAAATGGGTTTTGCACCAAAACAAAGAGCCCTGCTTACAAGAAAAGTGTGTATCCCTAATATAAGTTCGGGTTGCCAATATCGGGAAATATTTTTCTGTAGAAAAACTGTTAATAATAAAGATTTTGCAGTGCAATGTCACACTAGGGCACATGTATTAACGGGCTTTCGCCTTTTTTTCGGGGACACTGGGGGCCTCCCGCCAAACCCCGCTATCGGACGCAGCTTTTGGGGGCACTTTCGGCTGCGGCCGCATAAAGGGGCGGGAGGGGGGGGGCAGTGGGCGCGGTTGGGCGCGGTGTGGGGTTCCGGGGGGGGACGCGGCGCCTCTTTATAGTCCGGGGATTCCATCGGGCTCGCCAAATCGCGCCGCTCGGCAGCTCCGACAACAGCCCGGTTTTTTTTGGTCTAAACCCTCCGGCCGAGGGAAGTGAAGCAGGATCCAAAAAAATGCGAGAAAGCGGGATCGAAAAACGCGACAGAAGTCTCGGCGTAGCCCCGTGCAGAGGTATGAAAGGGAAAAATTTCCCTTTTTTTAAGGCGGAAAACGTATCAAAAAAAGAGTGAACGTAAAAAAAATTAATAAAAAAAAACACACTTTCCCAAAACTTGAACGGGCAATTCAACAAATATGAGTTGAAATTTTTTTCCGGGAAATCGTAATTCAAAATCTGAAACCAAAATTTTCATTGGTCGGCAAAAACCCGGCCAATCAGAATGGGACGCAGTGAACCATTAAAAGTATGGGGAAAAATTTAAACCAAAAAAATCCCGGCGGGATAATTAAAATACAGTAAAATGTTTAAAAAAAAGGATTGGCTGGTAGGGGGGGTTGGCTGCTCAGCCAATCAGAATAGGGCACAAAGTCCCTTCTGGCTAGGGAGAAGTGAGCCCAAATCAAATCCGGGGCGGGAAAATTCAAAATAAGTAAAAATGAAAAAAACACTGTAGCTGAAAAAAAGGGGGCTTGGTATTCACCCATCAAAAATAGGAGCGACAAAGTCCCTTCTTGGCTATGGAGAAGTTTCGACCAATCAAAATAGGAGCGACAAAGTCCCATTCTCCTATGGAGAAGTTTAGACCAAATCAGTTTACGAGCAACAATTTCCCTTTTAGCCTAGGGGGAAGTTTACCCCAATCGAATCCAGGGGGGATAATTCAAAAATACAGTAAAAATGTGAAAGAGTGATTGGTGGCTGGGGGGTCTCGGCTAGCTCACCCCAATCTGGCGCGAGCTATTTCCCATTTTTCTCATGGAGAGATGAGCGCACTAAACCCGGCGTCAGCGCCCGCGGAAAAAGTTTTAAATCACCAAATTTTTTTTATACGTGTGAAACTTTCCAGTAAAAACCAGAATACTTCTTAAAAAAAAAGAAGAAAAACAAACAAGCGTTGTCGCCGAGACCGGCGTACTGGGGAAATTTGCCAAAAGGGAGAATTGGGGAAAGACAGAAATTTAAAATTTGTTTAAGTTTCTCTTTGGTCGGCTTAAACCACCCAATCAAAATAGGAGCGACAATGTCCCATTATAACCCATTGGGGAGAATGACCAATCAATAGGAGCGAAAAAGCCCCCATTCTACCCCTAGGGAGGAGAATTGCCCAATCAAATGGAGCGACAATGTCCCTTCTATCCTATGGAGGAGAATTGACCAATCAGAAAGGGAGCGAAAAAAGCCCATTCTGCCTGGAAAAAAAGGGACCAATCATATTAAAAGGCGGGACAGTTCAAAAACAGTAAAAAGGCAAAAACGATGTTGGTTGAACACGGGGCTCCCCAGTTACCCAATCAGAGCGCGGTACTTTTCATAGAGTTTATGGGGAAAAGAATTTGGCGCGCTCGTGATTGGCTAATTTAAAAGAGCCGCCGAAATTTTGGCCCAAATGGGGAGCGGGAGTCTTGGGGTTTTTTGTAATGAAATGAAATAAATGTATTGGCCAAAATCACTTTAAAACACTACACAAGTTGTCACGTGTGTATATAAAAGGTTTTCCTAAATTGGAAACGAAAAAAAAAAAAATTAATTCCCTAAAATAGTTTTTTTTCTTTTTTTTTTCGTTCACCCATACTATTGCCCTTGGTAACGAAAATAAGAAATAAACATGATTTTAGGAAAATTAAAATTTTTTTTTTCGTTAGCCACATATTAGGATTCCTTTTATATTTCACATCGTGACACTTGTGTAGTGTTATAAAGTGATTTTGGCCATATACAGCTTGATTTCAGATTGCATTACAAAACCCATAGGAGCGTCGCTCGCTCTCCAATTGGTCCAAAAATTACGGCGGCTCTTTGAAATTAGCCCAATCACAGAGCGCGCTCAGAATGTCTTTTCCCATAAACTTATGAGAAAGTAGCTCGCGCTCTAATTGGCTAACTGGACGAGCCCCCGCCGCTTCAACCAATCAGTCGTTTCTGCCTTTTTACTGTATTTTGAACTGTCCCGCCTTTAATTATGATTGGTCCATTTTTCTCCCTAGGCTAGAATGGGCTTTTTCGCTCCTATTCTGATTGGTCAATTCTCCTCCATAGGATAGAATGGACATTGTTCGCTCCTATTCTGATTGGCTGGTTTATGCCGACCCAAAGAGAATAGCTTAAACAATTTGAATTACTGTCTTTCCCCGGGAATTCTCTCTATGGCAATTCCTATGAGCGCCGGTTCGGCGACGAACGCGTTGTTCGGGTTTTTAACTGCTTTATTTTTCAAGAAGTGTTTGGTCTTTATCTGAGAATGTTTTACACTGTATAAAAATAATTTGGTGATTAATACTTTATGCCGCCGCGGCGCTGAGGCCGAGATTTGGGGTGCGCTCATCTTCCAAAAGAGTATAATGGGAGAAGTAGCTGCGCTCTGATTGGCTGAGCTGCCGAGACCCCGCTAGCTCAGCCAATCAGTCTTTTCAGATTTTTACTGTATTTTGAAATTTATTTCCCGCCCTGGATTCTGATTGGGGTAAACTTCCCCATAGGCTAGAATGGGACTTTGTCGCTCGTATTCTGATTGGTCTAAACTTCTCCATAGCTAAATGGACTTTGTCGCTCGTATTTGATTGGTCTAAACTTCCCCCATAGCCTAGAATGGGTCTTTGTCGCTCCTTTTTGATTGGCTGAGCTAGCCGAGACCCGCTAGCTCAGCCAATCAGCTTTTTCAGCATTTTTACTGTATTTTGAAATTATCCCGCGGGGATTTTGTTGGTCAATTCCTTCCCCATAGCTTTTAATGGTTCACTGTCGCTCCATTCTGATTGGGCCCGGGTTTTTGCCGACCCAAAGAGAATAGGTTTCCGGATTTGAATATTATGTATTTCCCGCAATTTCCAATATCATATTTTCTTGATATTGTGCCGTTTCTCGAGTTTGGGATAGTGATTTTATTTTTTAAGATGTGTATTTTGTACATTCAGCTCCTTTCTGACACTTTTTTCCGCCTTTATAAAGGCGATTTTTTCGGGAATCATACTCCTGTGCACGGAGCGGAGCGCCGAGACTTCTGTCGCGATCTGATCCGCTTCCTCGCATGTTCGGTCCTGCTTCACTTCACCTCGGACGGAGGATTTAGAACCAAAAAATGTTAGGGAAAAGCCTTTTTTAAAGGCGATTTTTGCTTCATACTCGCACCGACATCTGGAATGCTTTCTCGCGCTCCAGCCTGTCTCGCATCGGAACAGATTCTCGGCGCAGCCCCGCACGGCGCCTAAGTCCCGCACTGCACCCCACACACTGGCGAGGCGTGGCGGACTGTTACCCGCATATATGAGTGCACTTCCTCGGACGGCGAAGCATAGGCGCAGCGCCGCACAGCGCCCATGTCCCCCCCACTTCGCCCCATACGTGGCGAGGCGCGGCGGACATTACATGATATGTATGAGCGCCGCCCGGCCGCGACATAAATCAGGCGCAGATTCTGCCGGAAAACGGCGCCTCGACCCGGCGGGATTCATACATGTGGCCCTAAGTCTTGGTGAACTATATCCAGTATTCTTTAAAGAGCTTGTCTGTGTTCGCCGGCGGGACCCCCCCCCAACACTACCCCCCCGCGTGACTTTACAGTGGTAGATGCTCCTTTAAAATTCTCTACCTAACTACATAAAATCTTCAAATCTCTGATCTAACTAAGGTGTAAGGATCACAGCTAACAGTAGAGATTTCTCTGTGAAGAAATAGAATCATTTCGCTGAGCTGTTTGGACACAGGCAGAGCACACGTCCTACTGCTATGAGACGCTGACAGACACTGATCATGAACAGGAAGAGCTGTTCTATGTAAAACGAGGTCATGTGATTTTTCCAGCCAATCGCAACCATACACATCCCAGTCATGACGTCGCACACACATCTCGCCCTGCTCTATTCTGTAAGCTGATTTGCTGGCTGCCAAAATGACAGGAAACACCGAAAATGGCGCGATATTAATAGATGATGCACAGATTTTAACCTAAATTATCGCATGATCTAAAATATCCGATCACCATAAAAACTGTGCCGATTTAAACTTTGTCGATAATAATCGCTCAACACTAGTGCCAACCTCTTTCCAAGGCAGGGACATCGGTAACGTCGGTGTCCAGGAATACCTCATCCTCCTCCTCCGCCTCAGCTTCAACACAGCCCTGACTTGTCTCAGATGCTGTACCTTGAGAGCTGAGGTGCTACCTTGCACTAGCCCTGGAACCCGAACCACTGCCTTTTAAAGACCGATAAAGTTGTGAAACTGTCGGGCCTTCTGGATTCGATGGAGGGAAAGGCTCTGTGTCTGCATCTGTGTCCGTCTCCTCCTCCTTCGCTGGTGGGACCTGCTGTTTCAAAGTGTCCAACGATTGTTCTAGAACTAAGATCACCACAATGCTCATGCTGAAAAGGGCATTGTCCGCACTGAACATTTTGGTGGCTTCTTCAAAACTCTCAAAGATGGTGCAGAGCTCTTTCACTTGCCTCCACTCTCGGTGGCTCAACACCCCGAGGTCCGCACCGCTGCTTGTCAGGCCATGTGTCACTTCGTACTGCGTAATGGCATTGCGCTGCTGCCACAATCGCTGGAGCATGTGGAGGGTGGAATTCCAGCATGTTGCCACGTCAACAATGAGACGGTTGACGGGGAGGCTGAGCTGATGCTGTAACGCAGCCAGCCGGGACGAAGCAGGGTGCGAATGGCAGAAGTGTGAGCTCAGACCTCGAGCCTTCCTCAGCAGGCAGTCCAGACCCGGGTAGCGCTTTAGAAATTTCTGGACGATGAGGTTCATGACGTGTGCCAGGCAAGGGATGTGCTCCAGCCTACCGATCTTAAAAGTGATTTGCCAGGACGCCAGTTACTTACAGCACGGGAGTAGAATATCAACAAATCATGCTGAGTCATGAAGGCTGCAGGGCTGAGAAGGACGGGGTGAGCAAGGAGTGAGGAATAAGGGAGCATCTCAAAGCTTAAGTTAAATAATAACAGTACAACAGTGGATTCTCAATACAGCAAGACACAGCCTCATAGACTGCACTTTCTTCCCTGTCCCTTAAAAGCTCTTTCATTTTCCCTGTTATCAGATAAGAAGTGTTTCACGCAAGCGTGGCCTTTCAGCTCCTTTGGTCCCTCTGGTCGTGTCTAGTGGAAGCTTTCAGGTAACTAAGGGGGATTGAGAAATGCTGTAGCTCTCAGAGTCTTCAATTTTTGTAATCACATATATTTAGAAAAGTGATTAAATACCCATTTTGGAGGTTCCAACGTCAACATTACATGGTGGCAAAACCCCTTTAAGGGCAGCCAGGAGATTTCGACCGTTATCGCACATCACCTTGCCTGGCACAAGGTCTCGTCACCCAGCCAGCGCTCAGTCTCGTTGCGAAGAGCCGTCCACAGCTTCCTGACCTGTGTGTTGACGTCTCCAAGACAGTTTTTAATTTCAACACGGCCTGGTTTCTCTGGGCACGTGTGCAAACCAGTGGACCTTGGAGGAAAGAACCCTGCACCATCCCTGCGGTTTTGAAGAGCGTGCTCCGAGCCTGAGGGCCACCGTCACCATCCACCCAGCTCACCCAGTGAGCTGTCACAGAGATATAGCAGCCTTGGCCGTGCTTACTAGTCCATGTATCGGTGGTCAGATGGACTTTGTCGGACACAGATGCAGACAACGCGCTTGAGATTTTAGATGACACGTGGCTGGCCAGGGCAGGGATGGTTTTTCTGGAAAAGAAATGCCTGCTCGGCAGTTTGTATTGGGGGCAGGAAAGGGCCATGCCTTGGCGGAACCCATCTATGTCCACCAGACGGAAAGGCAACATTTCCAAGGCCAAAAGCCTGGCAATGCCAACATTCAGGCTTTTGGCCTTGGGATGGTTGTGGTTAAAGTGTTTCTTCTGCTACCAAACCTGGTAGACAGAAGGCTGGCTGTTAGACTGGCCGCTGTACGGCATGCAGGTCGTCAAACTGGTGGAAGGAGAAGGGGTAGGATGGGTCTCTGGTGGTGTTGGTGGTACTCGGGCGATGGTGGAGGCTGAAGCGGAGGCTGATCCTTGATCATGACGCTGAGAAAAATGGGCATCTGGGGAACGGTTGGTACTGGAAGTGGCGGAGGAGGAGGTGGAGACAGAGGGTTTGACAGTGGTTGGAAACCCGGGATCGGTGTGGCCTTTTTTCACCAAGTGTTCCCTCCATTTCAACTCATGCATTCGCTGAATGTGACTAGACATGTTGGTGGTGGTTAAACACCTAAGATTCTTCCCTCTTTCCTCGCTTACCACCTGCAGTTTGCTCCATGTTCAGAAATATAAAAATTTAAAAGGTATGGAAGAGTTTTTGACAGTCTCTTATTGAAAGATGGCAAATTACAGCTATTCTTAAATCCCACTAATTTCCAACAGCCAACTAGGCTTAGAAGCAGAATTGTTTCTATCAAATATCTGTGAAATGTGGTCTGGTGGAAGAACCGTAACACAAAATCAACAGTGTTCTTCCTTCAGTCCTTGAGATTTACAACTGCCTAATAGGACTAACAGTTGATAGTTTTCAACAAACTATTGTACAAATGCACGTTTAGCGCCAAACTGAGATGCACTGAGTGAAATAGAAGTATTAAAAAGTTATATGGATTACATATGGTGGTTTTGCCACCACTGTCAACAAGCGTAATTTACTACTAAATATGTATAAAACAATATGCGTACAACTGAGCTCTATGCAACAAACAAACATATGAACTGCAATAAGAGTATATAAATGTTATATGGATTAATATGGCGGCCTTCGCACCACTGACAACAAGCGTTATTTACGATAAAATATGTATAAAACAATATGCGTACAACTGAGCTCTTTGCGGCAAACAGACGCACAGACTGGAATAAGAGTATTTAAATTTTATATGGATTAATATGGCGGCCCTCGCACCACTGACTACAGGCGTAATTTACTATCAAATATGTATAACACGATTTGCGTACAACTGAGCTATATGCGCCAAACAGACGCATAGACTTCAATAAAACTATTTAAAAGTTATAGGGATAAGTTATGCTGGCTTTTGGGAACACTGACACGCAGTGATTGCAATAGAACTGAAAACACAGCGACAATTTCAACTCCTATCAGAGGTCTGCTGGCCAAAAAAGTGGTAAAAAACTATTCTTTTTCAATTGAAGATCACAGAACACACTGAGCTGCAAAATATCTTCCTTTCCAATGCCTCTCCTCCTGCCAGCCCCCTGCAGCTGCCCCCACCCCCTCCCACAGCTGCACACACCAGTAGATATCCTTAAAACTTTCTCTAACTTAATAAAAAGTGAAATTCTCTAATCTAACTTTATTCTAAGCTGTAGGTAGATGGATGGTTTCTTGTATTAGAAGAGACTATCTCTCAGAAACTGTTAGAAATATATTTGGTTTAAAACACAGAGAGGGCATGTCCTGCTGTGAAGTGTGATAGACAGAGGATGAGCTCAAACAGGAAATGCAGTTGCATAGATAAAACAAGGTCACGTAATTTTTGCAGCCAATGAGATCCATACACCGCAAAGTGGTGAAATTGTACATCCTCCTTTACTCCTTATCCTTGGGCTTATTGGTGGTCCCAAAAAATAAAGGGAAAACGCTAAAAATGGCGCGATAAAATAGATCATATGTAAGTTTGTCCCTAATCACGCGTGATGGGAAATTTCCGATAAGCCTAAAAACCGTGCCGTTTTAAAAATTTTGCGATAATATCCTATCCTAGTGATGCGGTGGCTTCAGGTCGGCACCATTTTTAAAAAAACTGCAGGGTGGTGCGGGTTTCCGATAACCAACCCAAAAGGGTAGATCAGTGCCAAAGAGAAACCGGGCCCGTGTTTTAAATTAAAGTGTCTTGGAGACAGTAACACACAGGTCAAAAGTTTTGGAGGCCCCCCCCGGAAGGATAAGCAGGGCCGGGTGACAAGAAACCCCTTTTGCCAGGCAAGGGTGGTGTGCGGAAGGCAAAAACTCCTTGCCTCCTTAAGATCGTAGGTGGGACATGTCTGACCTCGTTGTCCAGAAAAATTTTTAAAGCGTTTCCCTGCCCTCTGGGAAGGTGGGTCTGAAACAACTTCCGGTGTTTAAAGGTTCATCCCTTTCTGGGGTTACAGGTTATCTTGGCCTCACTGTAACCGTTTCATTGTTACTTTTAAC
The DNA here is from genome assembly GCA_025379985.1 of Phyllomedusa bahiana. Taxonomy (NCBI): domain Eukaryota; kingdom Metazoa; phylum Chordata; class Amphibia; order Anura; family Hylidae; genus Phyllomedusa; species Phyllomedusa bahiana. The sequence goes on along the minus strand of JAODAL010056006.1, from coordinate 805 downwards.
ACACTGGAATTCCACCCCCTCCCCCATTTTGGGGGGTTTTTTCCAAAAAGGGGAAAAGGTGGAAAAAAGGGGGTGCGGATTCGGGGTGGAGAAAGTGGAGGAGGTGAAAAAAACCCCTGCACCATCTTGCGAATTTTGAAGAAAACCAAAATTGGTCAGTAGGACTGCCCCTTTTTTGCATGCCTTGTGTGATTTATGTGGAACAAGTTTTGGACATTGAAACAGCGATCCCAGCAGTGACGGGGAGAAGGGGGGACACAGAAAAGAAAAACAAAGCCTTTCTCTGTGGTTCAAAAGGCCCCACCGCTTCTCAACTTCATGGTCTTGTTAGGGTTTGTTTGGGGTCCGGGCTGGGGTAAGGGGCTTGGGTTTTTTTTGAGGTAAAAAGGGCGTGTTAAGCGAAGAAGAGGGGGGGGAGGAGGATGGGGCAGGTGGACACGGAAGGTCCGATGTCCTGCCTTGGAAAGAGGTTGGGAGGATTGAGGCGGGGTGGGGACGGGAAGATGTGTTTAGTGCCCTCGACCCCAAGGCTTGGGAAAACATGGCTCCATCCCCCCAAAATGAGTGCTTGGTGCTCATTTCCCCAACCCCGATCCACGCATTAAGGGGCCCTCAAAATTAACCCAATTACTGGGTGCCCACCCTCCTTGATCAATTAAAGGAAAATCTGCCTTCCTTCCCCATCCAAATTACAGTGAATGCAGGAATTTGAGACCCTGCTATTGAACAACTGGAGACATCTGTTTTGGGCTGCTCCGTTAATGTCTTTGGGGGAAAAAAACATTAGCAAGTTGTCAGCAAAATA
>JAODAL010056005.1:0-23570 GCA_025379985.1 Phyllomedusa bahiana | reverse complement strand
AAAAATTTTCAAAGTTTTTTTTCCAACGGCCACGGTTGGGGGTTCAACGCTTATTTCGGGGGATTGGCGCCTTTTTTTGCGGGGGGATTTGGGCGGTACGGCCCCGGGCCTTTCATTCCCCCAAAAACCCATTCAGAAATTACGGTTCCCCTTTCTGAAAAGTGGACCGTCCTCCTCCCCATGGTAAACCGCCATTCGGGGGAAAAAGTGGGAAAATTTTTTCCACATAAAAAAATCTGGATTCTCGGTTCGCATATTTTGGGTAAAAAGATGTTTAACTCCCCCACGACTTTCAACGTGATTCGATTTGGGGGGGCAGTCCTATGTATCTTTACCTCTCAATCGACCCAAAACACCCCTCTCACTGGGTCAACCGACCTCCATTATTCAGAGAAAAAAATAAAAAACACACCCACCTGCAAGCTCCCTTCTTATACGCCGTAAGTTTTTTCATGTGTAAGATAGCATAAAATCTTCTTTGGTTTTTCCCAGTAGTGTATTGCCTTTTGCGTAGTGTGCCGTGGCGGCGGTCTGGTGTGTACATTTTAAAATTACATTTTTTCCCGCACCCTGCCAGTTCCCCCGGGTTTGCATATTTTTTTTCAAAAATGTTTTTGTGTCAGAAAAATCGTTATACTTGGTGTACATTGATTTTAACTTAGGGGGAGGAAGGGGCCCTCCTTTTGGGGTTTCTGTACCCCCCCCACTCTCACAGGTGTCTAAGAAGGGCAGCTTGCAGTTGGGGGGTGTGTTTTTTTTATTTTTTTCTCTGAATAATGGGGGTGGGTTTTTGACCCAGTAAAGGGGGCCTGATTGGCTCATTGAGAGAAAAGATAGCATGGGATGCCCCTATCTGAGTCACGTTGAAAGTCGTGGGCACTTAAACATCTTTTGATCAAAATATGCAAAAGAGAAAATCAGAGGTTTTTTCATTGTGTATAGTAGCATAAATCTTCTTTAGGATTTCCACGTAGTGTAAAAATCCACGCGCCGTGGATAATGAAAGTCTTAGGGCCGGGGGGCCCGGGCCCCCCCCTTTTCAAGCCGAATTGCGAGCGCCCAATCCGGGTCGAATTACGGCTTGAATAAGCCGTGTGAAACCGGGGGTAATTTTGCAGTAAGATGGTGAAAAAATGCATAAATGTCATTTGCATTTTTTTTTTTCCTTTTTAGCAATAAAATGTTGTGAATTAATTTTATGAAACGCCTGTCTGTTTCAAATTTAAAATTAACCCCTTAAAATGTTCCTTAGGGGGGGTACGTTCTAAAGTGGGGTCACTTTTGGGTGTTTTTTTATAAAATTTGTTCACCAACTTGTACAATTGTCAGGACATGCTCTGATTTAGCCAAAAATTAGGCCTGTTATGCGCATAAATTTCTATTTTTCTCTCCATGGCGTGTTTCAGGGGACGCCAAAATTTTTAGGGGGGCAGTGGGGGGGTCCTAAACGGGGAGACTGGCAGAAAAAATTTTTGGGGATCTAATATTTCAATTTGCGCAAGGGTGCCACTGTTTTGGGGCCGTTCCACGGGCTTATTTCGGCGCGGATTGGCGCCGTACTGCGCATCGGATTTTCGGCTGTAGTACGGCGCCCCTCCCTCACAGCAATTTTGGTAATCCCGTTCTCATAGAAAGGTGGATTCCGTCGCTCCTCCCCGCTCGGGGAACGCGGGCGGGGGGGAAAGTGAATGCACATTTTCCAGCCAAAACGCCCTGGGGGTTAATGAAAGTTTTGGGGTCGGCGGGGGGCGCCCCCCCCCCCCACCCCTTATTCAAGCCGGAATTTTCGAGCGGCAATCCCGGGTCCGGGGTTACGGCTTGAATAAGCCGGTGAACCGGGGTAAAATTTCGAGTAAAATGGCGAATTTTGAAAATGTCAGTTTGCATTTTTTTTTGCCTTTCTTTTGCTAATAATGTTGGAATTAAAATTTTTGAAAAGTCTGTCTGTCAAAATTTTAACTACACCCCTTAAAATGTTCCTTAGGGGGTTCGTTCTAAAGTGGGGTCACTTTGGGTGTTTTATAATATTTTTACTCACAGAGTACAATTGTCAGGACATTGTGTATTTCAGCAAAATAGGCGGTCATCGCATAATTGCTATGTTCTCTCCATGGCGTGTTTCAGGGGGCAGCCAAATTCTAGGGTGACGATGTGGGGTGTCCCTAGAGACAGGGAGACATGGCAGAAAAATTGTGGTATCTATTTTTTCATTTTGCGCAAGGGTGCCACAGTTATTGTTTAAAAAAAGCTATGGAATAAATACAGGATAATGTAATTTCCCCTATACGCTCTAAATGCATTATCACTATAAAAAATCACCTCTAGGTCCAAATCCTAAGATGAAATTCATTGAGGTGTGGTAGTTATCCAAAATGGGGTCAATTTTGGGGTATTTTTTTTCCGTTCTGGAACTGGGGATGTCTACAACACATGCAACATGAGGGCCCTCCCAGCCATTCTCAGCTTAATTTGCCACTTCCTAAAGCCAAATAGCACTACCTTCCTTCTTAAGGAAACTCACTCACGAATCCCCCGTATATGTTAATTTTTTGGACCACATATGGGGTAATTGCCTTACTCGGAAGAAATTGGGCAACAAGTTTTCGGGGTGGCTTTGTTCCCCTCCTATATTTGGTGAAAATAAAAATAATTTCAGATTAATTGTGCAATTTTCTGGAAAAATGTTTAATTTTTTCATTTTCACAACCGGATTTCAGAATTACTTGGTGACAAAACCTGTTGGGTCAAAAGGCACGCTATACCCCCTAATGAATTCATTGAGGGGTGTAGTTTCCAAAATGGGGTCAATTTTGGGTATTTTTTTCCGTTCTGGAACTTGGGGGTCTGCAAATGCAACATGAAAGGGCCTCCACCAGTTCCAGCTTATTTAGCACTCCCAAAAGCCAAATACCACTCCTTCCTTCTAAGTCTCACCATCGTGCCGCCGGATATATGTTTTTTGACCACATATGGGGTACTGCCTTACTCGGAAGACATTGGGTAACGGTTTTTGGGGTGCCTTTCCCCCTCCTTTTTTGTGAAAAATTTTTTTTAAAAAATTTCAGATTAATTTTGCAATTTTCTGAAAAAATTTTAATTTTTCATTTTCACAACCGGATTCCAGTCGAAATTCTGTGAAAAAACCTGTGGGGTCAAAAGAGCACGCTAATACCCCTAGCATGAATTATTGAGGGGGTGAAGTTTTCCAAAATGGTGTCAGATTTTGGGGTGTTTTTGCCGGTCTGGAACTTGGGGGGGTCTACAAATGCATCATGAGCGCCTCCAGCCCAGTCCAGCTTATTATTGCACTCCCAAAGCCAAATACACCTTCCCTTCTAAGACTCACCACGTGCCCCGTATATGATTATTTGACCACACATAATGGTGGTATTGCCCTTACTTGGAAGAAATTGGGTCAACAGGTTTTTGGGGTGATTTTTCCCCTCCCCTTATTATGTGAAAATGAAAAATATTCAGATTAATTGTGCAATTTTCTGGAAAAAATTTTAATTTTTCATTTTTCTACAACTGGATTCCAGAAATTTTCTGGTGAAAAACCTGTGGGTCAAAAAACTCACCCAACACCCCATAGATTAATTACCTTGAGAGGGTGTATTTTCCTATATGGGGACTGTGTTAAGGGGTTTTTTTTTAGTTTTATAAGCACCTTTAGGTGTCAGCAAACCCGATACGGTACATATACAATGTCATAATGAAATGATAGCGCAAAATGCCATTTGGTGCTCCCTTCAATTCTGAAGGCCTGAGTGGCATTGCGGCGGCCAACAAGTCAATAACATCTAGGCACATATAATATATTTCTGAAAACAGCAGACTTACCGGAAACATTTATACCTGAGTTATGTGTTATTCTATTAACATATATTAAATTCCATGAAATAATAGATTGAAATTGAAAAATTTGCCCCAAAAAATGAAATTTTGAAATTTTAACCACCACTTTTCCATTTATTCCTGTGAACACCCAAAGGGTTAACCACTTGTAGAAGTGCTGTTTTTTAAATACTTTAAAGGGTGTAGTTTTTTCTTACATGGGTGATTTATGGGGTGTTTAATATACAGGCCCGACAATTTTTTACATTTCAACTGAAGTCCCCAAAATAAATCTGTGTTGTAATATTCTTGAAAATTTTGAGATTTGCTATTAAAATTGTAAAGCCTCCTAACGTCCTATAAAATAATTGAAAATTTTTAAAAAAATTATGCCAACATACAGAAGACATATGGTAGAATGCAATCTATAGAAACTGATTTTTGTGTGGTATACTGTCTGTGATTAAAGGATAAATTTTTTTAAGTTTACAAATAGCTAACTTTTTTCCAAAAGTTTTTCACGATATTGTTTGCCACATTTTTCACACAAATAAACGAGTTATTTTAATGGACCCAAAAATTTCTTACATAACTTAAGCATAATATGTCACGAGAAAACATTCTTGAATCACAATGGATAGGTAAAAGCATTAAAAAGTTATATCTCACATAAAGTGACACGGTCCAGATTTTCAAAAATAGATGCTGTGTCGGTGAATGCTAAAACGCTGTGATCCTTAAGGAGGATTAAATAAACACTCCCCAACGCTAGACATCATTAACCATTTCATTGAAGAAATAGACAAAATGCTGGTCTGACGTAGTCCACCAAATTTGTTATAGTCCAAAATGGAAACATGAATAAAAATAAACAGAAATCCCCCAAAGCAGACTATGCTGGGTGTCTGCTGTAGTGGATCAGGTGCCGCCCAGATGCTGGACAGTGTCCACCCATACTCTAATCCCTCTCTCCTCTACCCCCACTCTAATCCAGCTCCCCCACTCTAAACACACTCATGCCCGCACAAACCGCCTACTCTGAACATAACCCACCTCCTCCCCACAGAACTAACCCTTCCCCACTCTAACCTCCTTCCCTCACTCTGAACTACCCTTTCGGCACTTTATCCACCTCCCCCATTCTGAACTACCCCCTCCCCACTCTTAATTACCCATCCCCCACTGTAACCCACCCCCACCACTCTGAACTACATCTCCCCATTCTAACCTACGTCCCTCACTCTGAACTAAACATCCCCCACTCTATCTCACCTCCCTATTCTGAACTACCCCTTTCCACACTCTAACCCACCTTCCTCACTTGCGCAGCTCTCTCCCATTCATGTATATGGGAGTTTTGAATATAGCTAAGCACATGCGCTCAGCTATATTCAGAATTGCCATAGGAAAGAACAGGGAAAACTGCGCAACCTCGGCCCTCTTTCCATAGAGAAGCCTCCAAAAGGGATTTTACTTCATGGCAAAACACCCTTTAAGTATGTTTCCACACGGCAGGTTAAAATACTGGACGGATTCTGATTAAAGAATCTGGGCGGTATTTTGACATCTTGTACATGGTTTTGGAGGACAGTTCTGTCCGTGGTTTGCGAATTTTCATGCTATGTGCATTTTTTAATGTGCTTTTTGTGTTTTTTTCCCCAGAAAAGTGACCTACATTTATTACTGTGGTTTTACCAGAAAAGTGGACATATTTACTTTTGATATAGTGAAAGGGCTCAGCCTAAAGTGGGTATGCCTTAACAGGAAAGAGACATGACCTAGGTGCATCGTACTCTGCCAAAAACTACTTTAAAATTGCGCCAAAATTCAGGTGTAGAAAATATGCTAGAGAAGTCCTAGAAAGCACCATAATTCATCAAACCAGTACTAGATTCTGGAACATAATTTAGACTACTCATGTTTATCCTGTCTATATTTTAGACAGCAATAGTGAATGTGGACCAAGGTTTTCTTCTCTTAGTGACACTTTTTGTTCTGTTGTACTCTATTTTCCCATAATACAAATATTATATATATTTTAGATGATTTTTAGGGTATGTTCACACGGCTTATTTAAGCGGGGAAATGCGCCCCATAATTAACTATGGACTATGGATTACGCCTCCTCTCCCCTCTCATACAATACGATCGTATTGTACGCGCGGGGAGATTAATGACATGTCAATTAAAATTGCGGCGATTACTCTGTCCACGAGCAATGGCATGTTTATTGGGCCTGGGGGTCTTCCGCCCCCCCTAGCGCCGCCAAGTACCGTTGCGTACAGGGCCGCCATCAAAATTTTATGGCCCAGAACAGAGCTGGAGCGTCCTGGGCCGCTCCCCCCCCCGGCCAACCCAACCCCTGCTCCTCCCTCTCCCTCCATCGCCACACCAGAAAAATGAAAAAAAAAATTTGGGGGTCACAAGAAAAATTTGGGGGGTCACAAGAAAAAAAAAATGCAATTGCGCCATTGTTTTTGAGTTTAGTTTCTTGTTGTTATACAAGGAACAGCAAATACCTCCAGCATGCGTCAGCCAGGTATAAGTTACTGCAAAGTCACAGTATACCCAGACCAATATTGCCAAGCAACAATATTAAATTAAAATAAATAATACCGCCACCTATCACTACCATGATATCTGACTAGTCACACCATAATAGTTATAGACTAGAAATCCCCCCCCACAGCGTAATATCCAAGACCAATATCACAAAACAACAATCTAAACAAGCACTAATAAGATCGGCACATCATACACCAACACAAATCTCCCATCATAACAATACTGAATACAGTACCACCATACTGCTGTGATGATAAACTCATGCACACCAAACCCAGTATATTTCCTCCAACTAGTGACCCTATAGTAGGAGTCAGATACCAGTGTACACACATGTGCTCTGCAAATATATGTTTACTTACATTTAGCGCCTCTCAAGGTGATCGTCTCTGTCTGACGGAGTTCCGTTCACAATTTCCCTTTTCATCATCTATTCGGTGCAGACCTCCATGATGACTATCCTCCGTCCACCACTCTCCCCTGTAGAATTTACAACATAAACAACTTGAGACTCCCTCACTTTTTTTATCATTTTCCACCACTGAGTCCCCTCCCCCCATGTACAAACATCCCCATTTATAATGGAACCGAAATGTAAGAGAATTATACCTCCCTGGTAATTATGGGGCTCCCCAGTCGGTATGTAGTACAACGGGGCCCCCCGGGCCGGTGGCTAAGGCATCCACCGGCAGGTACTAGGTGCATTTGGGGAGACGTGGTAGCTTCGGCTCCGGGCCGGATAGTCATTTAGGCCCCCCTTTAGGTAGAATAGGTCCTCTGAGATTTGGTCCCCTTGTGAGGCAGACAATAGACCCCCCCCCTTGAAGGCAGAATAGGTCCCCCCCATGTAAGAATAGGGCCCCCCTTAGGCAGAAATATGTCCCCCCCCCCTGAAAATTATAGACCCCCTGTAGGCAGAATTTCCCCCCCCCTGTAGATTAGGGACCCCCTTATAGGCAATAATAGTCCCCCCCCCGAGTAATTGGGGCCCCCTGTAGACATAGCCCCCCCCCAGTATTAGGGCCGCCTGTAGGCATAGCCCCCCTCCCCAGTATTAGGGCCCCCTGTACAAGTCACCCCCCCAGTAATTAGGACCCCCCTGTAGCATAGTCCCCCCCCTCCAGGGCCCCCTTAGGGCATAGTCGCCACCCCGTATTAGTGCCCTCCCTTAAAGGCATAGTAAACCGCCCACCAGCATTAGTGCCCCCTGTAGGCATAGCTCCCCCCATATTAGGGCCCCCCTGTAGGCATAGCCCCTCCAGTATTAGGGCCCCCCTGTAGGCATAGCCCCCCCCAGTAATTAGGGCCCCCCCTTTAGGCATATTCCCCCCCCCACCCAGGGTATTAGGGCCCCCCTGTAGGCATAGCCCCCCCCAGTATTTAGGGCCGCCCTGTAGGCCATAGCCCCCCCCGTATTAGGGCCCCCCTGTCGGCAATAGCCCCCCCAGTATTAAGGTGCCCCACCCCTTTAGGCATAGTTACCCCCCCCAGGTATTAGGGCCCCCCTGTAGGCAAAGCCCCCCCCCAGTATTAAGGGCCGCCTCCATGTAGCATAGGCCCCCCCCCCCCACATAGTTATAGGCCCCCCCCTTGTAGGCATAGCCTCCCCCCAGTATTTAGGCCCCCCTGTAGGGCATAGCCCCCCCCCAGGTATAGGGCCCCCCCTGTAGGCATAAGCCCTCCCCCCCCACATATTAGGGCCCCTCTGTAGGCATAGTCCCCCCTCAGTAAATTAAGGGCCCGCCCTGTAAGGCATAGACCCCCCCCACTATATTAGGGCCCCCCCTGTAGCGTAGCCCCCGCCCCAGTATTAGGGCCCCCCTGTAGCATAAGCCCCCCCCCCATACAGTATTAAGGGCCCCCCTGTTAGTGCAAGACCCCCCTCCACAGTATTAAGGGCCTCCCCTGTAGGCATAGACACCCCCACCCCCTAACAGTAATCAAGGAATTAGGGGCCACCCCCTGTAGGCATAGAAAACCCCCCCCCACAAGTTATTCAGGGCCCCGCCCCGCTGTAGGCATAGACCCCCCTTCCCCACAGTAATTAAGAGGCCCCCCTGTAGCAGTAGCCCCCCCCTCACATCTAATTAGGGCCCCCGTCTGAAGGGATCATAGACCCCCCCTTCTCCCCACCACGTCATTCCAAGAGCCTGCCCCGGACACTGTAAGGCTATGCATCTACCCACCGCCCCACAGTATTAGGGCCTACCCTGTAGGCTGAGGCCGGGAACATGATGGCCGGGGCCGGGCACCCCTTTCAGAGGAGGTCCGCAGGCCGGCCAGCTGTGCAACTGTGACTAAATCAATCCTACTTCAACAAGTGAGTCTAGTTGCCGCGCTGTAGGGTCCGAAGATCTGCGGACCATCAATGACTCCTCCTCCCTCTTTTCGGTCGACCTGCCAAGCTGGATGTGAGCCTCCATGCCCTTGCGGGTTCGTGCGGATGCGGAATAGTTTTTGACAAATATCCCCCGTGAAGCTCCTCCCCTTATGGAGGCGGGGCGTAGAGGCCCTTCGCGGCAATTCAAATTATTCTCAATTCCTCGTCCCACAGACAGAGAGGAGAGCGGGCCGGCTCCGTCAACAGCGTCACACCAGGGCACATGTAATGTTAATGAATCGCAAGCGCATTGAGCCGGGAGCAGCGCACCCCTCCCCCTCCCAGACAATCCCCGCCACCTCCTCCCGCTCCAGAGCCCCGCTGGCTGTCACAAAGCGGAGGTGGATCAGCTGTAGCTCAAAGGCAGCGCTCCTACCCTGACATAACCCCCCCCCCACGGAACCTCGTCACCATGTAAGAGCGCCCTGACGCTCGTGTCTGTCGCCGTGACTCTACAGCTGTGGAAAATAATAAAAATCAAAAAAAAAACAACAGAAATAAGCCGAGACAGTTTCAAGCAGGCCCCCTTATCACTCCGGGCCCCAGTATTCAGCGTATGGGTTTTGTACCCCCTGTACGGCTGGCCACTGCGTGCGTATTAGCGTGAGCATGCCTAAACACACACGTGGTGCTGTGGTGCGTACTGTATGCGCCGTATTACAATCGAGCGTGCGAACTACATCCCTAAGATTCTTCTTTGAAATCCCATGAATTACCATGTTTAACAACATAGCTCTATTACACAATGGGACTTTTCTTCTTAGCAGAAAGAAAATAATAAAATGGAGTCTATAGGTAGGTATGCCACAGCATTTCATGCCATCCTGATACAAAAATAAAATACACCACTGAGGAAGCAAAAAAAAAGAAAAAATTTTATATAAAAAGCAAATAGAATATGTAGCACCTTTGTTTAACAGCTATGTTTATATTCAATTTTTGACATCCAGCTAACATTTGGGTGCAGCAGTTTTTACCTAAAAAACACAGGAAAATGGACAACTGCAGCTGAAAATATGTTTTTTTTTTAAAATAAAAACCACTGATATTGACACCACATCTTTCTAAGACTTAGCTAATAGGTTGCACTTGCGGCTTACCGTCAATTGCCAGGCTGGACTTGGACTTGCATTAGCCGATTGTATAGCCCAGCAATTAGTCGTATATCACCATTGCTTATGTAATAGTACCCTAAATGTACTTTTAACCAACACAATGCAATCCAATCTTTCTAAGTTCTATTATGCGTTTTCAATTTATCCCATGAAGAAAAAACAAGAATAAACCTGAAAATGTGTAATATTTGCAGTTAACAGAGAATGTTAAAATGGTGATTCAATCTTTTATTCTAGTTTTCTTGATTCTTTGTTAACTCTTTACAGTTATTGATGCTAACATGTTAACCACACTTTTTTTTCCCTTAAAACTGGTCTTGGGAGACTCAAATTGTGGTAGCTGCCTCTCTAGTGATGTCATTAGATGTCTGAATAAACAGGATTCTTGGTTCCGCAGGATGAGTGTGGTATATGTTACCTCTATATTTAATAAAAGCAGCCTTGTGTAATCAGCCCCTGAGTCAAACATTGTCAATTAAGCCTGTTGACCAACGTATGTACCTGTGTATTAAAATAGGAATTTACGTTGGGTCTATTAAGGAATGATTGCACAAGCTAAGGTTCTACAAGTAAGCACTGTGTTTAACTGAGAAGTGCTATGAGTATTGGTGGTGAATGCGGAATTCTATTAAAAGTAGTCATAAAATTAAAAAAAAAAAGTATTTTCTCGCACTGGAATTAGCTCTAGGGAAAAACCAAATAAGAACTGAGAGAGGAATACAACTATATTTGAGTTCATGACCAAGGGTGATTTTATATACAGAATGAGGAAAAATGCAGTGTTTTATCTAGCTTTTTCCAATTTTTTCAAATAAACATTTTACCAGATGTTTGCTAAAAGATAATCATGAAGTAATGCTTGTTTGTTACGAATGGCAGGAGCTCTCCTGTCATTTTGTCCTCTCCCACTTACTAGGTCAGCAGGACTTTCTATGTTATGTCTGTCTTCTGTTGTGTGTGTTTGTGTGTTTGCATGGCAACTGTTCAGGATCTCTCCATGTCGGCTGACCTGGCTGCACACCTGAGCCTCTGCTGACACTTTAAAGTCTGCTTTAAGCTCTGAAAACCCCAGGCCCTGAAAAGATTCTTAATAACCAACAAAATATAGTCTATTTAGTTTTAGCCTCTTTGCAATTTCACCCCGTAACCTTTTTATTTTTTCAGTGATGCAGTTGAAAGAGGACTTGTTTTATGCAATGGAAGTATAAGGTGTACTGTATACGGATAGCCCCGGAGAGAGAAGTACATAATCTATGAAACGAGAGACATGCATCCCTAGCAATAAATACTAACCTGAACGACCCTGAATACATAAAAACACCGAACAGACAAGACAGACAAACACACTGAAAAAGGGTCAGCTGAAAATGGGTCAGAACCAGAGCGAGCAGAAAAGGTACAGACTTAGCAGGCAATAAACGTATTTCAAAGGGGCAGGCACAAATAAACAAGAAAACCAAACTGTATACCAAGCACACCAACTTAAGCAAAGGCTAAAACCAGCAATATAGCTGAACAGAAATGGTCTACTTAAGGAATGTCAGAGGTCCGGTCCAAGCCGTGATTCAGACCCAGCCCCTCTGACACCCAAAATGTGCGACATGTATGATTTTTGAGCAGGTGCGCTAGACGCCAATTTTCCTGCACATAATAATAGTGTAAGAAAATGACCTGAAGTTTCATGAACCCTACTACGGGTCATTAAATTCATGAGCGCATTTTCTAGGGCAGAAACGACAATTTCGCTCAGGATAACCACTTTGAAAGTGTGTTTTAACCTGTTCCAGCAGTAATACGCCTGGATTTCCCGTACTGAATCTATAAATCTGTAGCTTCTTACAGTTCTAGTGAGCCCCACCTCCTGCTACGGGCACTCTGTAATGCACCTGATATTGGCGTGCGGGCATTTTAAAAATATCACAAATGGGGCTGCCCTAGATCTCGGGCTGAAAAGATGCCAGACTTCTGGCGCAGCCCAGTTCATACATGTCGCCCCCAGATCATACAGAACACAGACAAACAGGTAAGAAAGGTGAGTGGGGCAGGTAGCTGTCACTCACCAAACAATCTGCAGCCCTGCCATAGGGCTCGCAGAGAACTAGAAGGGTGTGGTAAGCCTGTCAATCAAACGCAGTTAGAAAATAATCAGACAGTGTTCACATAATGAAGAAAAACATGCACAAACAGGATAAATGAAAAAAGGAAATAACCAACAATCTAATCCCATTTTCATTTTTAGAATGAAATTTTTTTGGAAAAATAAACCCCAATAATAAAAACTGGGTAAAATACTCATCATCATGGAAGACAAATAAGTCCCACAAGCCCACAAATCCTTAGAAGTAGGTAGAGAGGAGTAGCTGGAATCTCGGGCCATCCGCACACCCATGCGACTTTTTGAAAACTGAACCTCTTTATCAATGCTTGATAAAGAAGTTCATTTTCAAACATTGCATTTGTGGGAGCCCGGATCTAGCTCCCCCTTTTCCCCTTTTTCAAAGGGAAATTTGTGGAACAGAAATTTCCCGGGATCCATCGGGACTGCGGCAATCAAAGGGTTAAGCGCCTGAAGTAAATTTTTTTTTCCTCTATTTCGGGTTTACAAGACGCTCCGGGAACAGAGCTTTTAACACAGCTCCGTTTCAACCAATTCAGCCATGAACTCAAAACCCTTTTCTGCACTGTCCGCTTCTAATCAGGGCCGGCATTAAGGATTAAAAGCTCATTTGAGTCGGGTGTCGGTTTTCAGATAAACATAATTCCTGTCTAATTTCATAGTCAATTCTTGTTTCTTGAAACTGTTGTCTGTTCATTGTGCAATTCTAGTCTATTGACAGGTTTTAAATTCAGTATAAACTTCCCTCCACTGGTCATATTTGACCTTGATCAGATTTGACCATTTTTCAAAGTATGCCCTTTTTTAATATAGGATAAATTTTAAAACCCAAAATTTTGCATTTTTGGCCCACAGGATTCCCCAAACCTTTTTGACCTGGCCCCCCTTCTTATTTTATTACATTCATAAAGTCTTGCAGACACGCGCCCCATTTATCCATCAGTTCCATTGGTCTGTCTTTACTTTGATGTATAACCTTTTGATATGTGCTTGCATTGACTTCTACTGTTCCCATTTAGCCATCAGTTCCAATAGTCTGTCTTTACTTTGATGTATAACCTTTTGGTAAGTCTATGAATTGTTATCTCAATGCCACCTTCCCTACCCTAGGTAACAGCTTCTTATGTTTTTCTCTTCCACTATCAGCATCACAATCTACCACACTCACCCACCATACTTTTCCTGTACTCTATAATCTAAACCTCTATTTACCGAAAACTAATTGTCTATCCCCAAACTCCTCTGCTTGTAAGAGCTTTTCACTCTCCAGCATTTTACCCTCCACCGTCTCGCCACCCAAACCTGTTTCCCATTATCAATGCCTTCCTCACTAAACAGATCCAACCAAATAACTGTCTATTCTACTCCCACCTGCTAACCCTCTCTATGCTCCTCCTGGTTGCTGGGGACATATCACCTAACCGCGGGCCACCATAGCACGTTCCCCCCTTTTGTATCCCCTTTTTCCAACAGATCTGTCTCTACAAACTCTTTTAACGCCTTAAATTTAAAACCTATTCCCTTGACCCCTGCTATCCATACTTCTCTGACTGGAGCTCTCTGAAACTACGCCCCTGTGGCAACAAACCTCCCTACATACATGACCTTTTTTAACTCATGAACTACCCTTTCCCGGTCATAAAACCTGGCTGACACACCTCCTGCTGCGCTGTCTTTTGGCAGCCTCCAACTCACCAATGCTCCCCGTCCCGGCATCAAACATGGCGGAGGTATTGGCTTTCTCCTGTCTGATACCTGTTCCTTTATCCTCATCCCAGCTTTCTCCTGTCTGATACCTGTTCCTTTATCCTCATCCTACTTCTATCTTCCCTCACTCTCCCATCTTTTGAGCACCCTTCTACCCCCCTCAACCTCCAAGTAAACCCAAATCTACCCGATCGCCCCGGGCCCCACCACCGTCTTTTTTTGACCACCCTTTGCTTCCCGCTTCTCCACTTTCTCTCCACTGACATCCCCCCCTACATCATGGGAGAAATTTAACAACCCTATCGAACAGTGGGGGAAAAAGATTTTAGTCATCACAATTGTGCAATTTCTCCCCTTAAAACAAAGAGAAGCCTGTAATTGACACATAGTAGACCCAACTATAAGAGAAATGAAAAACAAATCCAAAAATTTAAATTTCTTTTTGGAAAGAAGTATTTGCAAATTATGGGGGAAAAAAGTATTTGGCAATAACAAAATTTAATCTCAATATTTTTGTTAAAATTCTTTGTTGGCAATGACAGAGGTCAACGTTCTGTAATCTTCAAAAGGGTTGGCACACACTTTTGCTGCAGATCCCTCAGAGCATGTTTTTTTGAGGCTGTTGCTGGCAACACAGATTTTCAACCCCCTCCAAAAGGTTTTCTATGGGTTAATCTGGAGATTGGCGGGCCACCCCAGCCCTTTGAAATCTTCTTACGAACCCACTCCTTCATTGCCCTAGGGTTTTGGTTTGGGGACATTGTCATTCTGAAAGACCCACCACGTTCATCTTCAATGCCCTTGCTGATGGGAAGGGGGTTTGCACTCAAAATCTCATTTTACAAGGGCCCCATCATTCTTCATGAAAAGGGACAGCGCCTGGCCCCTTTGCAGAGAAACACCCCACAGCATGATTTGCCACCCCCATGCTTCACAGGGGTAGGCTTTTGGATGCAATTCAGCATTCTCTCTCTTCCAAACACACAATTTTGTTTTCTACCCAACAGTTCTACTTTGTTCATCTGACCATAGAAATTTTCCCCAAAACCTTTTGGTCAACCAAAAGCTCCTACAAATTTTAATGGGCCCGGGCAAGTCGGGTTAAGCAGGGGGACTTCTGGGACACAGGACTGCGGGGTAGTGGTTACTATGGAGCCTTTTAAAAATTGGGCCCACTCTCACACTCATTCCTAGGGCCCCCGTGTGTTCTGGTTTTTTGCCACCGTTCTTGAGACATTTTTTTCCCCACGGGGGAGATCTTTTTAGCACCAGACGAGGGGGATTATCAGATCTTTTTTTTTTTTTTTTTTATTTTCTAATTATTGCCCCCCCCCAAAGCGCTTTCCTTTTGCAATTCAGTTTTCCCCACCTGGGCAGGCACAATTTTGTTTGGGGTTTCCTTCGACAGCTTTTGGTCTTCACCATAGTGGAGTTTGGAGTGTTCGTTTGAGTTGGGGACAGGGTCTTTATACTGATAACAATTAAAAACTGGTGCCATTACTACAATAATAGGGGAGGACACAGGAACCCTTAAAAGAAAATTTACAGGTCTGAAAGACCAAAATCTTGCTTGTTTTGTAGGTGACCAATATTTAAATTTCCCCCATAATTTCAAATAAATTTTTTTCCCAATCAGACAATGGGATTTTGGGGATTTTTTTTCTCATTTTGCCCTCCTAGTTGGGGTCACCTATATTCAATTACAGCCCCTTAAACCTTTTAAGTGAGAGAATTGACAATTGGGTGGCTGACTAAATACGTTTTTCCCCCACTGTACTCTTCAACACTTTCCCCCGAACAGCCCTCTGATCATAATGCAGTTGATTGGGACAACCGTATGCCAAGATGAAGTTCATCCACAAGGCCAAGGTGGTGATCTCTTCTTTTTGGTCCTGTGTAGGAACAGCAACTGCAAATGTAGTGAAATGATCGACAATGACAAAGTGATTGACAAGATAAATGTTTCTTACCGAGGATATCTGTACTCGCCTGTAGAGTACCCCTTCACAGACAGAGACATTCTTTCTGCTGCCAGAGCCTCTTCCCATCTGGTGAAAGGACAACGCTCCAAATCTGGCAGTTTCCAGATGCACGAGTGGGTTGTTAACGGTCACCATGTAACTGGGGCACCATCAAAAAAAAACTTGAATTTCTCTTTACTCCAAGTAGTTTCATTCCAGCTTAAGAAAAATTTAATTATCAGGATTCTACTCCCCATCCCTCAGAGTCTGGCTTGAAAATGCAATGACTCTCTCCGGCCTTCTGCACCTGGGGTTTAACACGCCCCCAAAACTTTTAGGCTTCCTCTCTGTAACACAAAAAGGGAAATTAAGTCCCATAACTAAAAATTGGGGCACTGGTTAAAAGTCCTTCAAATTTAAAAAAAGACCCATTTAGCATCCTATTTTCCTGGAAGTACTCTTCGCTTGAACTCCCTGGGGGTTTCTCCCCGATAAGAGCATACAAATGGGCTGCAAAATTTGGGAAAATGTCATAAAATTTTTAATATCCACTGGCCCCAGGAAAAACCTCAGTTCATTGACCAGAAAGAGGGTGGACCACTGCTGCACTGCCCGAACCTTGTTGTCCACAGGCTGAACCCTGTCTTTGAAAACTTCATGTTCTAGGTATTCTATACTTTCCTAAAACAAATGATATTTGTGGGGCTTCAAACGTGCTAACAAAATGATAAAATTTTTCGAAATTTCGTGAATGAGGGGAAAAAATTATATATTGCAAGTAAAAGACAGGACTTTTTAGTTTTAAAATCTCCCAGCACAACTCCATCAGTCTCTGGAATGTGGATAGTGCATTATTAAGACCAAAAGTCATACACACGAATTCAAACTGCCCCATGGAGTTAATGAAAGCTGTCTTTTCTCTGTCTTTTTGGGAATTGGCACCTGGCAGTATCCTGTCAATCCCAAATAAGAAATACCCTAGTTGGGCTCTCCCAAAAAGAAATCCACAGTTGCATAACTTGGTGCTTCCTCTTGCGGTTTTCCCCACAACTGCAGACGGATCTAGTTTAAATCCTCAGAGTTGGAGTCACCATCCCATCAAGGACAGTTTCTGGCCATATGGCCCACTTCATCACATTTCCAACACGTCAGTCTGTTAACTCTCATTCATGAAGGATCCTGTCCTTATGTTGACCTAACCCTCCCATTCCGCTGGACATGGTACGCTAGCCTACCATCTCAAGTCGACAATGTCTCTTGAAGTTCGCTCAGTGTGTCCTTAATGGCATTCATTCTTAATTCCAAGGTCCCCTCCTGGACAAGTACCACCTCAGCTGGCAGCATGCTAGAGGTTGCCTCTACCACTTCCTCCTTCTTTAGCATGATTGTTTCCTTTAACACTTGGCAGAACATCAGGTGATGATCCACACTCTCTGAAGGTTCTCATCAGTGACTGGCTCTTCATGCCCAGCAGAAATTGATCTCGAACCAGCACTTCCGTGTTAATGAAAGATGCAGTCTCGGAAGAGACATCCCCACACATCTTCAAGAAGACCCAAAATCTGCTCAAAACTCTCTCTTTGTTGCGCTGACTGTAGAATAACTGTTTTTCGGGGCTCTCCTTCCAGAATATTAAGCGCAAATTCTGCTTTCGGATGTGGGGCAATATTACACAATTGAGCAGTCCCCTCAAGTCTTTCTTTCCAGTTCAACATTGTCCCTGTTGAACTTGGGTAGGTGGCTTAATAGTGCACCCACCAGGACAGTGGTTAAGGCACTGGCGAGGTGGAAGTAACTCTGTCAGTCGCCATATCTGTGTCCATCCTGCCGAACTACGCCAAATACAAGTTCACTGACTTAGTGTAGTTTTCACAGATAATAAATTGACAATTGCAAAAACAACGTGTACATACAAGACTTAGGATAGCTCGGTAGTCTGTGTGCAGGTTAAGTTCCTCTGTGGTGATGGCAGTCTCTTTTCAGCACCACGTCTACTGGATGGGAGACTCCCTCTCCATCCGTGCCTGTCCTGAGATATCACACACAAGTTGTCTTTCTATAGTTCTCTGCACAGGGGCACTCGGCAACCCCTTTACTTGTTTGACTGCATAGCACACACAAGACTCACTTTCTGAGTGGGAAGACATCACATTGTGAAATCTTCAAGGTAATCCGGCACTCATGTGAGGTAAATACACACTCTTTATTGCAGAAAGGTTATAAAAACAGGATTAAAAACATCCCAGTAATGACATGGTTTACGCGTTTCAGGCCCGTTCGTCGGCCCTTATTCGAAACACCACATTGCTCTCTCTTGTCTTTTTATCCCTTCTACCTGGCTAAAAGCATCTCATCTTGCTTTTCCTGGCACCTTTTTCTCTCATCTCTTTGGTATTCTCCTTTGCCAGCCACAGCCCCTTAGCTTCTTTGTTCTGCTGCCATCTACTGGACAAAAGGTCACACAGCAGTCCTTTGTTACATTCTGATGACACCCAACTTTATATCTCTGGCCCAGATATTAACCCTCTGCTCTCCCAGATTCCAGAATGTCTGTCATCCATATCCTTCTTTTTTTCCTCCAGTCTCCTAAAACTAAGGGCCACATGTATGAAAACTGTCTAGGTCTAAAACTCACTTTATTGTCCATAGTAACCAATCAGAGCCCCCTCTCATTATTCCAGAGCACTATATGAAATGAAAGGGGCGCTCTGATTGCATGCTATGGGCAATAAATTGAGTTTTAGACCTAGAAAGTTTTCATACATATGGCCCTAAATGTGGAGAAAGCTGAATTTATCATCTTTCCACCATCCCACTCCATCCCTCCACCTAAACTATCACTGTCAACGGCTTGACACTCTCACGAGTCCGACAGGTCCGCTGCCTTGGGATAACCGTTGACTCATCCCTATCCTTTAAACCACACATCCAAATTCTCACCTCCACCTGCCATCTCCACTAGTGTTGAGCAAACTGTTTCGAGAAAAGGTTAGTTTGACTCAAACTTTACATTTTTTCTGAACCTGAGCAGAACAGAGCTTTTCACGGTTCGTTCGAGTAAAGTTTGTGTTCGACAAATGCGTTCAGCGCGCCATTTCTTACTTTCACTTTGCTTCTTGCTGTATGTTTGGCGCCATCCAATCAGTGCAGACAATCAAGAAGTGTCCATAAACGTCACCAGTGAGTATGTAGGAATCTCATTGGCTGCCGAACTCACATGACCCTGTTCTATCTATTACACTGTATTTCCTGTTGAACGCCATTTCCAGTTTAATCTCTATACTGAAGTCACTGCTCTCTGTGTCTGCATGCTCCAATGCATGCAAGCACCCCATTTCCTAGCGATTTTATCAAGGACAAGCTGTTACTGAGATTAGTGGGGGGGGGGCGGGGTGACAGTAAGCTGAGGGAATTATACACAGGAAAAGTTAGGTAGTTTTAAATTGCTGCCTGTATCTTTCACATCTTCAGTCTCAGTGCCCAAAAGTGCATGCCTGCTGTTTTGGGGGTACAGCCAGAGGAGAAGACATGGTTAGCACTGTTGCAAATGATAGGGATTTAACAATAGTGATGAGCGATTGTGTCAACTATCATTATCGATTTGATAGTTGATATCGGCAATTATTATGACGATTTCCGATAGTCGATAACACATTATCGCCGATGACCATTAAAGTCTATGGGAGAGGAACAACACCTTCATTCTTACACCAAAACAGGGCTGGAGAAGCTGGAATAAACATCCACAACAGTAAACTGTATACGTGCTACATCTTAAGCAAGACAATTAGGTTATAAAAGTCACAGAAAAAAAGTCACAGACCATTCACTATCCCTGTCTTTACCACAGCATGGCCCTTAAACCTGCATGACCCACAAATTAAAAAGTACCAGAAGGCAGTATTAATTTGAACCATCATTTTACTTGAACTGGACATAACTACCTGTCCTGGAACGCAGCATGACCCTTAAACCTGTCTGACCCACAGATTAAAAAGTGCTGGAAAAAGTATTCTTTGGACCACCATTTTAGTTGAACTGGACATTGACTATACTTGTCCTGTACCGCAGCATGACCCTCAAACCTGCATGACCCACAGATTAAAAAAGTGCCGGAAAAAGGAGTCTTTGTTGAACCACCACTTTAGTTGAACTGGACATAGACTATCCCTGTCCTGGACCGCAGCATGACCCTTAAACCTGTCTGACCCACAGATTAAAAAGTGCCAGAAAAAGGAGTATTTGAACCACCATTTTAGTTGAACTGGACATTGACTATACATGTCCTGTACCGCAGCATGACCCTCAAACCTGCATGACCCACAGATTAAAAAGTGCGGGAAAAAAGAGTCTTTGAACCACCATTTTAGTTGAACTGCACATTGACTATACCTGTCCTGTACCACAGTATGACCATTAAACCTGTCTGATCCACAGATTAAAAAGAGCTGGAAAAAGGAGTCTTTCAACCACCATTTTAGTTGAACTGGACATTGACTATACCTGTCCTGGACCGCAGCATGACCCTTAAAACTTCATGACCCACAGATTAAAAAGTTCCGGAAAAAGGAGTCTTTGAACCACCATTTTAGTTGAACTAGACATTGACTATACCTGTCCTGGACCACAGTATGACCCTCAAACCTGCATGACCCACAGATTAAAAAAGTGCCGGAAAAAGGAGTCTTTCAACCACCATTTTAGTTGAACTGGACATTGACTATACATGTCCTGGACTGCAGTATGATCCTAAAACCTGTCTGACCCACAGATTAAAAAGTGCAGGTTCAGCTGGCAGGGCCGGACTTACAGTGGGTGTGGTGAGAGCAAGGGATGGCGTCCGTCATCTATTAACACGCAGGTTCAGCTAGCAGGGCCGGAGTTACAGTGGGTGAGGTGAGAGCCAGGGCTGGTGTTCGTCATCTATTAACACGCAGGTTCAGCTAGCAGGGCCCGAGTTACAGTGGGTGCGGTGAGAGCTTAGGCTGGCAACTGTCATCCATTAACATGGCAAAAATTACCTTATGACACAGCAACGAAAACAGTCGTGCTGAAGCAGAGTGCGGAAGTGGAAGGGTGAGCTAAAACCTTCAGCCTTCCTCAGTACACAGTCAAGACCTGAGTAGCGCTTGAGAAATTTCTGCCTCTACAAGAGCGCTTGCCCCTTGCCCCTTCACTTGGAAATGCTGGTGGTTGACGCTCCTGTTTCACCCAGGTGTCCTTTTCCTTAGCATTCTTTTTCTCGTTTTACTCAGCGTGTTGAAGGAAATTGTCTCTGTTCTTGGTGTGGCGAATGTGCTCCATACATCATGTCCTCTGAATAACCTACATCTGTTCAAGTCTTCCTGTACCTCCCTTGTACAATTCAGAGGAATATTTGTATCAGCTATTTTGTACATGCAATTTTTTTAGTAGTTTAATTCTAGAAAACACATTTTTAAAATAGGGTGGAATCCCACAAACCTTTTTTTTTCTTTTTTTTTTTGTATTTAAAAGGGGTTTTTTTCAAATACAGGGATTTTAGCATGTTTTTAAAAATCTTTCAAAAACAACCCTTTGCAATAGTGTCATTAACAGTGTCCAAAACCATCCTGTTTTTTTGAAAACACCATGCCCCATAAATTTAAAAACATCCCCCTTGACCCCTTGACATTTTTTTAAAACAATGTCTGATAAAGCCACATTTTTTTTTTTACAAAAGGGCCTTAGTATAGCTTTATTTCACACAACACCCCAAAAATTCAAAACAGAAACCCCTTTGGGCCCCTCTTTACAAAAGGAGAAAAAAAGCGTTAAAACCATTTTTTTAAAATAGGACCTTAGTATAGCGCATTTTACGCACATACCCAAAAAATTATAAAAATACTTTTCAAGCACTGTTAAAAATTGTGAGGTGAAAAGCCACTTAGAAGCCCCATTTTTTTGTCCAAAGGGCCTTGATTATACTGTATCTCACACACCATGACCCCAAAACCATTGCAGTGCGAAAAATTTTAATGAAAAAGTGGTAAATGGAATATTTTTTTATGAAAACATGTAAAATTGGGTTTTTTACAGTCCCTCCCGCAAAACCACAAATAACTTTTGGGGAAAACTGAGAATAAAAAATTGCAGTAAGAAAATGATATTTAAAAAAAAATTTTTTCAAGAGGACCTTGTTTTTTGGAAGGGGAAATTGAAAGCCCCGGCAACTAATGGGTGACCTAGGCAAGGGGGGGCCACAACACATCGAGATCCATGCCTGATTCATCTTGATGAAATCAAACGATCAACATTATCTTTGGGAAAGCCAGATGCGTTTGGTCGTAATGACTCCTCCAGCGTACTGAAATCCCTCAATATGATGCGGCTGCTGGCGGCAACACCTCAGGGCAGGGCGAGGAGCTTGGGGATTCTCCATTTTTGGATACCCAAAAAGTCGATTGGGGTCCGGAACATATCCAAAAACTTTGGGGTGTTGAGACGCGGGAAGTCTGCACCATAACTTAACCGGTTTCTCTGTGTGTTGTAGTGTATCATTGCATCTTGAGAGGTGGTAAATAAAGATTCCAGAGGTCACCCTTGGGTTTCGCCACAATGCCTGCTTGCTTTGGCACCTCATTTTTCACGTTGCGACTTTTTTCCCCACCTAAAAGCAGACCAACAAGTCCCCAGTATCAATCAGCACGGTCTCCTTTCCCATTTTACTCCTTTTTTGGGTGGGGGAAAAAGTGCTGATTTTTTCTTGGTCCCGGGGGAGGGGGGTTCCCAGTAACTTTTTGTTCATTTTGATGGCCTTAATGCGAGGAAAAAAGTTGGAGGAAATGGAACATCAAGCACTCATGTTAATGGAGCTTGATTTTTCCCCGCCTTGGGTCGAGTGAACTAGCAAACTGATCTTCCCCTCTTCCCCCCCCCCAAATCCTGCCACCCCTTTCCAAGTTGGGGGCACGTAACTCGGGGTCCGGAATACCTCACTTCCTCCTCCACTTCCCCGCCTCAAACAGCCCTGCTTCCTCAATGCGTACCCCCGAGAGCTTGGGCACTGCCTTGACCACCCTGGACTCCGACCCCTGCCTAAAGAAGACCGAAAAGTTTTTGAAACTGTCGGGGGCCCCTTTTGGGTTTGAAGGAGGGGAAAAGATCTGTGTCTGCACTGGCCTCTCCTCCTCCGTCGCTGGTGGGACCTGATGTTTTCAGAGTGTCCAACGATGTTCCAGAACTAAAAATCACCACAAAGCTCATGCTGACAAAGGGCATTGTCCCCCCCTGACCTTTTTTGGGGGCTTCTTCAAAACGGCAAAGGGTAGTGCAAGCTCTTTCACCTCCTCCCTGCGGGGGGCTCAACACCCGAGGTCCGCACCACTGCTTGTCAGGGCCAAGTGTCACTTCGTACGTTAGGGCTTGCGCTGCTGCCACAACGCTGGAGCATTGGAGGGTGGGAAATTCCCAAAGTTTGCCACGTCAAAAAGAACGGTTACAGGGAGAAGACTGACGCTGCAACCACCGGCGGGGGAACAGGGGCGAACGGCGGGAATGTGAACTCAGACCCCGAGCCTTCCCACAGGAGTCCAGACCCGGGGGAGCTCTTTAGAAATTTCTGGATGGGCGAGTTATGACATGTCCAGGCAAGGGTTGCCCCCAGCCCACCGATCTTTAAGGGGGGCCACAATTTTTCGCCCGTTTTCGCACACCACCTTGCCTGGCACAAATTCTTTTTCACCCACCAGCGCTTGCTCTCATTGTGAAGACCCCTCCACAGCTCCTGACCTGTGTTTTTTGCGGTCCCCCCAAGACAGATAAATTTCAGGCCTGGCTTTTTATGGGGACGTGAGCTACCAGTGGCTTTGGGGGAAAAAACCCTGCAACCCTCCCTGCGGTTTTGAAGGCGGTGCCCGAGCCCTAAGAGACCA
>JAODAL010056004.1:0-20000 GCA_025379985.1 Phyllomedusa bahiana | reverse complement strand
GCTTTGATTTTTGTGAATAAAATCTATAGAAAGCATTTTTTAATGGGGAGAGGCGAAAACCTTATTTTCCAGTGAACCCCAAGTGTTTCTCTTTGACTGTGTAAAATCTATTCTTCTCTCCTTCTCTATCACTGATAAAGGTCCCAGGTGTCTGCACATATCTCTAGAGTATTCTTCTCTCCTCTTTTATAATTGAAAAGGGCCAGGTCCTGTACGTGTCTAGGTTTTATTTTTCTTCCTTTTATATCTTTTGATAAAGGGGGCCCCATGCCTGGACAGATGTCTAGGTTTTTTTCTTTTCCCCTTTCTCTTCATTGAAAAAGGGTCCCAGGGCCGGGGGACGATTCTAGGTTATTCATTTTCCCCTTCGTATATTGAAAAGGGGGCCAGGTCCTGTACGATCCTATTTTATTCTTCCTCCTTCATATCATTGAAAAGGTCCCGGTATCTGGAAGATTCGGGGTTTATTCTTCTCTCATTCTCTATCATTGTAAAGGCCCAGGTATTGGACAGTTCTGGTTATTCTTTCTCCTTCTCTATCATTGAAAAAGGCCAGGTATCTGGACAGAGTCTAGGTTATTCTTCTTCCTTCTCTATAAGATAAAGGGCCCCGGGGTTTTGGGAAGAGTCTCGGTTATTCTCTCCTTTTTCTCTTTTCATTGTAAAGTCCAAGGGTATCTGGCAGTTTGTCTAGGTTATTCTTCTCTCCTTCTATATCATTGATAAAGGTCCCAGGTATCTGGACAGATGTCTAGGTTATTCTTCTCTCATTCTCTTCTTTAAAAAATTCCCAGGAATCTGGCCCGGGATGTCGGGGTTATTCTTCTCTCCTTCTCTATCATTGATAAAGGTCCAAGGGATCGGGGGGACAGATGTCTGGTTATTCTTCCTCCTTCTTACCTTTTTAAAAGGGGGGCCCCGGGGTGTCGGGGGACAGAGGGTCATTTTTTATTCTTCTCTCCCCCCTCTATCTTTGATAAAGGTCCCGGTTTCGGACAGAGTCTAGGTTTTATTCTTCTTTCCTTCTTGTTTGAAAAGGGGGCCCGGATCTGGAAGTGTCGGTTTTATTCTTTTTTTCCTTTTCTCTATATTGAAAAAGGGGGCCCAGGTTCCTGTACAGATGTCTAGGTTATTCTTCTCTCCTTCTCTATCATTGATAAAGGGCCCAGGTGCCTGTACAGATGTCTAGGTTATTCTTCTCTCCTTCTCCATCATTGATAAAGGGCCCAGGTGCCTTTGTACAGTTGTCTGGGTTTTTTTCTTCTTCCTTCCCTTTTTTTTGAAAAAGGTCCCAGGTTTTTGGGGGACAGAGGGTTTTGTTATTCTTCTCTCCTTCTCTATCATTGATAAAAAGGGGCCCAAGTTCCGGGGACAGTTTTTCTGGGTTTATTCTTCTCTCCTTTTTTCTTTTTCTTTGAAAAATGGCCCCAGGTGCCTTTTAAATTCTAGGTTATTCTTCTCTCCTTCTCTATCATTGATAAAGGTCCCAGGTATCTGGACAGATGTCTAGGTTATTCTTCTCTCCTTCTCTATCATTGATAAATGGCCCAGGTGCCTGTACAGATGTCTAGGTTATTCTTCTCTCCTTCTCTATCATTGATAAAGGTCCCAGGTGTCTGGACAGATGTCTAGGTTTTTAAATTTTTAGAAATATTTCATCCTTCTAAATCTTGAAAAAGGATCCATTTCCATCCAGATCTCTAGATCATTATTTTTTTTATTCTGCATCAATGATAAAGGGCCAAGGTGTCTGAAAATCTTTTTTTAATTTTTTTTTTACTCTTTGGGGACTATATCCAGTTTTAACATGCGCTTTTTTTTGGATCCGGCCATATGTGTTTAAATTCCCATTGGAAAAAGAAACGAAAACACAGTCCGGGTTTGATATTTTTGTCGATGATATTCTGGAGTATAAAAACTTTTTAAGATGTAGTAAAACTCTTTCTGACTACATGTGGGAGTTTCACCCGATATATAGTCTGTCTGCGTCATTCCATTTGGGTTTGGGGGGTATGGGGGGGGGGGGGGGGGGGGGGGGGGGGAAAAAGTTTTTTTTTTTTCCCCCCTTTTCGAAACCCTGATTGGACCCCCCCCCTTTGGCTGGTTTTCCCTGTAGCAAATTTTTTGATCTGCCTGAAAATGTCACACAGTAGCCGCAATCACAAAGTGTAAATGAGAAAAAACTATTAGATTTATTGAATTGGAAAACGCTGTGACCCGCTAAAAGGTCATCAGATCTCGAAATCGGAATCAATGCAATTTGTAATCTGACTAGTAAAACATGAAAATGATCATTAAAGAAAGTTTTCTCATCTAGTTACGGCACGCCCGCTCAACTGTATTTAGAACTGCCATAGAGAGCAAGCGCGACCTTCTTCCTGTTGTCAGCGGCTGGCCTGTAACTCGCCATGAGCTGGCCGCAGATCGGAGAGTTACAAGGGGGGAAAACTATTCTGATAGCTTTAGGCTTTACCAGTGGATTCCATAACTCTAGTATTAAATAGCTGGATAGAGTAAATTATGGGTCTAGGTTTGCCAAAATTTGTGGGCTGCAGGCTTTGTGTACTTCAGTACAGGGAAGCGCTGTGTTTTCCATCCTTCTCTATGGGAGTTTCCAATACAGGGAAGTGCTGTGTTCTCCATTCTGTTCTATGGGCGTTCCAGTACAGGGGAAAGGGTGTTTCTATTCTATTCTATGGGGTTCTCTAAGGGGGGGTGCTGGTTTCCATTCTGTTCTATGGGAGTTTCCCCGTACGGGGGGTGCTGTGTTTCCCTTCTGCTCTTGGGGGTTCCCATTACAGGGGAGCGCGGGTTCTCCATTCTATTCTTGGGGTTCTCGTACAGGGGGTGTGTGTTTCCATTTGTTCTAGGGAGTTCCCAGTAAGGGGGGCGTGTGTTCTCCCCTTCTGTTCTATGGGGTTCCAGTGCGGGGAGCGCTGTGTTCTCCTTCTGTTCTATAGGGGGTTCCAGTCAGGGGGCGCTTTTAACTGTACTTCAGAACTCCCATAGAACAAAAGGCGAGTCGTGTGCAAGCCTGACCTGCTTTCTATTCTGAGCTGACACTGTTTGGCGCCCATTCCCGAGGTGTGGGACCTGCACCCATCCACTTCGATGGCATATGTTACATTTTTTGAACCATGGAAGCTATGAAATTCACTACTTTGGCCCCTTACATGCAATATGTTAGACAGCATCCCCGGGTGCAGAGGAGTACAGGGGAAGTTGTTTTTAGGTCATGGTGGCCCCTCTTACCTGCTGGGCTCCTGTGCAGTTGTAAATGTCATATACATTGTATGTCCTCCCCATTCTCATTCTGCTCATTTCCCTCCTTGACCAAGTATAAGCTTTACTGGGCAGGAAACTCATTACGGCAATGTGTCCTTGGACCTGTTGTCATTGTATCTAACCATGTGGAGAAGTGGATGGACTCAGACTGGTTAATGCTTCTAGCTTTACCAATGCACATTATCAAACATATGTTTTATCGTCTACAAATTTAAGCTGTGATGATTTCCTATTACTCGTACTATTATCTCCTTCTATTATCTACTCCATGGAACAAAGCGTTTCACTTATAAAGAGAAATGTCAGTGTTCAACAAGCCCAACTATGAGAACTGTGAGGTCGGCAATCACTTCTCTCTTACTTCAGAAAAGCAACAATCTTACAGCGAGAGAGACTCGAACATCATCTCGATTCAGTTTCCAGGCATCAACTAAAGGCTGAAATAGCAGAAATTCCTGATGGTGTGTAACCGTATCACAGATCCCTTATGATATAAATTATTGGCTCCTCTGCACCCAGGGATGTGGCAGCTAAAAAAAAAAAAAAAAAAGTTTACTCAGATAATTACATTACAACCATTGGATTCTCTATACAAAAGACGCAGGATCTTTTCTCCCCAGTCCCTTCAAAGCTCGTTCTGTTCCCCCTTTGCCATCAGATAAAGAAGTGCAAAAAACGCAAGCACGCCCAGATCAGTTCCTGTAAAGCTCCTGGTCTGTCTAATGTAAACTGTCAGGAAACTAAGGGCATGTAAGGAAGGCTGTAGCTCTCAGAGGCTTCACTTTTTTAATGGCATATATTTAGAAAAGTGATTACATACCCATTTTGGAGGATCCCAGGTCAACATTACATCCTGGCAAACCCCTTTAATAACAATCACTTGCACAATATGAAGCTACCTGTAAAAAATGTTACTATAAACAAATAACTGTAATAACAGAGTATTATGTATATAGTATAATAGTGTATCAGTATGTGCCAGAATAACCAGATTTAAAGGCATGTTTCCAGGTAGGTGGATTTAGTTAGAGGTAGCTAGGCGCTAAATGTGTTACAGAATGGAGAGGGTGGTGCTTGTGTCTCTGCCCAATTTACTTTTATGGGAGATTTGACTATAGCCAGAGAAGCCAGAGTACCATAGGAAACTCAGGAAATCCTTGAAAATGATGATCTTCAACACTGCAAAGCAACAGTGCCACCAAGCTGTACTGTGCTAACCACTGAACCACCAAGCTGCACTGTGCTAACCACTGAGCCACAAGCTTTCCACTGTGCTAACCACTTCGCCACCAAGCTGCACTGTGCTAACCACTGAGCCACCAAGCTGCACTGTGCTAACTACTGAGCCACCAAGCTGCACTGTGCTAACCACTACGCCACCAAGCTGCACTGTGCTAACCACTACGCCACCAAGCTGCACTGTGCTAACCACTGAGACACCAAGCTGCACTGTGCTAAAAACTGAACCACCAAGCTGCACTGTGCTAACCACTGAGCCACCAAGCTTGCCTGGCTAACTACATGAGCCACCAAGCTGCACTGTGCTAACCAAATACGCCACCAAGGGTGCACTGTGCAAACACTACGCCACCAAAAACTGCACTGTGCTAACCACTGAGCCACCAAGCTGCACTGTGCTAAACTACTGAGCCACCAAGCTGCCACTGTGCTAAACCCCTGAGCCAACCAAGCTGCACTGTGTAACCACTGAGCCACCAAGCGCACTGTGCTAACCACTGGTCACCAAGCTGCACTGGCTAACCATGAGTAAACCCAAAACTGCACTGTGATAACCACTGAGTCACCAAGCTGCACTGTGCTAACCACTGAGCCACCAAGCTGCACTGTGCTAACCACTGAGCCACCAAGCTGCACTGTGCTAATCACTGAGTCACCAAGCTGCACTGTGCTAACCACTGAGTCACCAAGCGCAAATGTGCTAACACTGAGTCACCAAGCTGCACTGGCTAACCACTAAGTCACCAAGCTGCACTGTGCTAAACCCCTGAGTCACCAAGCTGCATTTTTGCTAAGCTCCGAGCCACCAAGATGCACTGTGCTAACCATGAGCCACCAAGCTGCACTGTGCTAACCACTGAGTCACCAAGCTGCATTGTGCTAACCACTGAGTCACCAAGCTGCACTGTGCTAACCACTGAGTCACCAAGCTGCACTGTGCTAACCACTGAGTCACCAAGCTGCACTGTGCTAACCACTGAGTCACCAAGCTGCATTGTGCTAAGCACCGAGCCACCAAGATGCACTGTGCTAACCAGTGAGCCATCAAGATGCACTGTGCCATCAACCTGCACTGGGCTAACCACTGCGCCACCAAGCTGCACTGTGCTAACCACTGAGCCACCAAGCTGCACTGTGCTAAGCACTGAGTCACCAAGCTTTCACTGTGCTAACCACTGAGTCACCAAGCTGCACTTTGCTAACCACTGAGTCCCAAGCTGCACTGTGCTAACCACTGAGTCACCAAGCTGCACTGTGTAACCACTGAGTCACCAAGCTGCACTGTGTAACCACTGAGTCACCAAGCTGCATTGTGCTAAGCACCGAGCCACCAAGATGCACTGTGCTAACCACTGAGCCACCAAGCTGCACTGTGCTAACCACTGAGTCAACAAGCTGCACTGTGCTAAGCACTGAGTCACCAAGCTGCACTGTGCTAACCACTGAGTCACCAAGCTGCACTGTGCTAACCACTGAGCCACCAAGCTGCACTGTGCTAACCACTGAGACACCAAGCTGCACTGTGCTAAACCACTGAGTCACCACGCTGCATTGTGCTAAGCACCGAGCCACCAAGATGCACTGTGCTAACCAGTGAGCCATCAAGATGCACTGAGCCATCAAGCTGCACTGTGCTAACCACTGAGCCACCAAGCTGCACTGTGCTAATCACAGAGCCACCAAGCTGCACTGTGTAATCCCCTGAGTCACCAAGCTGCACTGTGCTAACCACTGAGTCACCAAGCTGCACTGTGCTAACCACTTAGTCACCAAGCTGCACTGTGCTAACCACTGAGTCACCAAGCTGCACTGTGCTAACCACTGAGTCACCAAGCTGCATTGTGCTAAGCACCGAGCCACCAAGCTGCACTGTGCTAACCACTGAGCCACCAAGCTGCACTGTGCTAACCACTGAGTCACCAAGCTGCACTGTGCTTAACCACTGAGTCACCAGCTGCACTGTGCTAACCACTGAGTCACCAAGCTGCATTGGTGCTAAGCACCGAGCCACCAAGATGCACTGGGGCTAACCAGTGAGCCTTTAAGATGCACTGAGCCATCAAGCTGCACTGTTGCTTAACCCACTGCGCCACCAAGCTGCACTGTGCAACCACTGAGCCCCCAAGCTGCACTGTTTCTAATCACTGAGGTCACCAAGCTTTCACTGTGCAAAACCACTGAGTCACCAAGCTGCACTGTTGCAACCACTGTGTCCCAAGCTGCACTGATGCTAACCCTGGTCCACCAAGCTGCAACTGTGCTAACCACTGAGGGCACCAAGCTGCACTGTGCTAACCACTGAGTCACCAAGATGCATTGTTGCTAAGCACCGAGCCACCCAAGCTGCACTGTGCTAACCCTGAGGCCACCAAGCGCACTGTGCTAACCACTGAGTCACCAAGCTGCCACTGTGCTAACACACTGAGTCACCAAGCTGCACTGTGCTAACCACTGAGTCACCAAGCTGCACTGTGCTAACCACTGAGTCACCAAGCTGCATTGTGCTAAGCACCGAGCCACCAAGATGCACTGTGCTAACCAGTGAGCCATCAAGATGCACTGAGCCACCAAGCTGCACTGTGCTAACCACTGAGACACCAAGCTGCACTGTGCTAAACACTGAGACACCAAGCTGCACTGTGCTAACCACTGAGACACCAAGATGCACTGTGCTAACCACTGAGACACCACGCTGCACTGTGCTAATCACTGAGCCACCACGCTGCACTGTGCTAATCACTGAGCCACCAAGCTGCACTGTGCTAACCACTGAGCCACCAAAATGCACTGTGCTAACCACTAAGTCACCAAGCTGCACTGTGCTAACCACTGAGCCACCAAAATGCACTGTGCTAACCAGTGCTGGGAACAGCAGGTCTGACACTAGCTTGTGCTGCCCTCAGCAAGGAGGGCACAACCTATGTGACAGGTTCCCTTTAACTCCCTAAGCTCTATGGGATGACACTTGATGGACTGTTAGACCGATGGACTGTTAGTCTCCTTTCAGTTTGACCCTCTTGGTGCTGATAATGAGCAGACAACTGAAAATCTTTCTCTACAGAACAGGAAGTGTCAGACTATTATTAGGCTTAGCGGCCAACGTGAAAATTGCAGGACTTAAGAATTATTTAAAAATATTGAATGTGATCTGGAAAATTAAAAAAAAAAAAAAAACATAACCAAAAATTCTTAAAAAATGCAAATAACATAAAAATGTGAGTTAAACAATAAGTCATTTTTGATGACACATTTCCTAACACTAATAAGCATCAAAGTTATGTTACTAAGAAAGTGACAATCCTTGGGGAACAATGTTTTTAATGGCAAAGCCGAGGCGGTCTGCAATGGTTGGAACATTCTCTCCTTGATGAATACTTTGCTGGGGCCTTCTGTCGGGATTGTACCGAGCCGCTTTATTTTTTTTTCCCTTCCGCTTTTTTTTTTTCAGTGCCACAGATTCAAAAGGTTCAGGCAAGGTAAAGCGGCAATGGAGAAAGTAACACAATCTAATACTATTGGAGCTGAGAACATTTGATTACTTTAATAGTATTTTGGCTCGGATCTTTTGAGGCTTCTGCCAATGTTCTCTTGCTTACGGTTCAAAGTCATTTTGTTGGGAATACAGTCAACATTAAAATGACTAAATAACCACTAGTGGGTTTAAAACAAATGTTACAGCTACAGGATGTGACACAAGCTCTCATGTAACAGTTCTGTCCTTATTTGTAGCGCTCCGAAAGAGGCTTCTATAGTTTGTGAAGTGGAAATACAAAACGGAGATGAGCGAGCAGTAAAAAGTTCTAGTTCGATTAGAACCTCGAACCCCATTAAAGTCAATGGGAGAAGATGGTTTGGATAATTGTTATCCCTATACAGGTGAGGAGAAGCTGGAATTACCGTCCATAACAGTAACCTGGATACGTGGAACAACTTAGTGAAGAAAATTTGGCTCTAAGAGTGAAAGAAAAAAATTGAGGCTAAAATACTAAATTCCTTTCAATGGCTAAGTGAAAAGATGAGAACAGCGTAGCTATAGGAGGTGCAGCGATAGCAGCTGCTATGGGGCCCTGCATCCTGAGGGGGCCCCAAAGCCCCTTTGAAACATAGAAGATTTGGAGACGGTGTGTTATACAATTACTGAACCCACAAAACTGCAAAAACTGAACTTTTGGGCACTAAGTATGATTTAGCAAATCCAAGCATATCCATGTATATGAGAGTTAGGCATTATGTGAGCCTGCAAATGTCACCAAATAACAGCTTCTGGGTGTGGGAAAGATGCAGCCAGCAATACCAAACTCCCTAACTATTGCTGTCTATGGAGAGGAAAATGCTATCTAACTAAGAGCAATCTGTACAGTACAGAGAGTGAGCTGAAAATGGCGTTCACAAGGCAATACATTGAAATATATATAACATGGTCATGTGATTTTAGCAGCCAATGAGAGCCCTATACCTCAGCGATGACATTTTTGACACTGCTCTGTGCTCTGCACTGATTGGATGGAGCCAAAAGTGCAGAAAGGTGATTGGATGGCTCCAAAAGTGCAGAAAGGTAATTGGATGGCCGCCAAAAGTGCAGAAAGGGGATTGGATGGAGCCAAAAGTGCAGAAAGGTGATTGGATGGCCGCCAAAAGTGCAGAAAGGTGATTGGATGGCCGCCCAAAGTTCTTTTATGTTGAATGAAGTTACATTGTAATGTAGTGTAGTGATAGAGAGACAGATATGAGAGAGACTGATATGAGAGAGACAGATATGAGAGAGACAGATATGAGAGAGACTGATATGAGAGAGACTGATATGAGAGAGACTGATATGAGAGAGACTGATATGAGAGAGACTGATATGAGAGAGACTGATATGAGAGAGACTGATATGAGAGAGACTGATATGAGAGAGACTGATATGAGAGAGACAGACGGAGACGAGAGGGACAGACGGAGACGGGAGGGACAGGAGATAGATAGAGCGATAGATAGATAAATAGACACACAGCAGGAGTCAGGAGATAACACAGGTGTAGGGAGTTTGGTAATCACAAGGCTTTGTTGACTTTGATAAAGGTCTCGTGACCTCCTATAAATGTATTTATCGTGACCTTTCCGTGAGAAGCTCCGGCTCAGTCCTTGTTTATTGACTGTCTTGGTTGAGCGGTCTAATATAGCAGCTAACTAGATCTTAATTGTGTGGAAGTGCAGGCGAAGCAAAGGAATACTGGCAATATTGTCTGCGGAGCTGTAAAATTTATTGTATGCATAAATTCATTCTGCTTCCATCAATTAGCCCCATTGCATAATGTTAGCAGTAGCATTCTTCCAAGTTGAATGACATCCAAATTGTACAAGGTCGAGGGTTTTGAATGCTTAGGTTTACAATAAGTGCAGAAAGTGATGTAACTTCTGTGGTGTTGTGTGTGCTAGGCAAAAAGCCGGAATGACTTTCTCATTTGTCTATGATGCGCCATGGGCAGGTGTTGGCATTGTATGCGTCGTATTATTAGAATACAGCAGTTCCTCAAGTTACAGTGGGCTCAGGATACAGTATTCAACCAAAAAATGGAGTCCTGTCTCAGTAATAAAACAATCCGTACTTTATTTAACAAAAAAATAATAAAAATAAGTACACCCCCAAAAGAGGGAACCGGAGACCGTAGCATCAAATAACAGTTGTAGCATTACATGCAGTCCCATTACAGACAAAGAATTGTCTTCTCTTACCCAAAATACTTTATAAATAGGATCCTTATGCCCAAAAATAACCAAAGTAGGATTTAAACAGTCAAGTGTGTAGAAATCAAGGAACCAAAGAGAAAAACTAGGACTTGCCAAGAATCTGTAACAGGGAAGTCACTTATTAATTAAGTAATAGTACAAACCCCCTTCCTATATTCATTATCCCTCCAGACAGGGGATCTTCAAACGGGCCCCCAGCTGTTGGGGAAAATAAATTCCCCTATGCTTTATATAATCTATAGCAGTGGGCATATGGGAGTCGTAGTTTCCCCAAAATTTGAGGGGGATTTTAAGAGTCCAAACCAAAAGGGGCCTTTCAAAAAAATATTTCAAGTATACAGATATCAATAACATAATTATACCCACTGTGGGGGAAAAAAATAGAAAAGGCTTCCGTTCCCAAGTTTTCCCTCATAAATTCTTTGAGGAACAAAATTTATCTATTTTCTATGGAAAACAAAAAACAATTCGTGGCATCTGACGCTAAAACGGTTTTATGAGGGACATAAATTTTTTTGGGAAAACTTTCTGTAATAGAAATATATTAAAAAATTTTTTGATTTTCTATGATTTTGCCCTAAAAAGCCCTCCTCCCCGCGGAAAGGGAAACCATGCTTGTAGGAGGCATTTCGTTTTGTCAAATTTCATAAGAACCTACATTTTTTTCATATATGGGGGTTGCAAAAAACGTTTTTAAAAATCTATTCCTCTAAAGAGGGGGTTTTTAAATGTCTTGAGCAACGTTTATTGTATTGGGTTTTTGCATAGCTTTTCCCAAAACAGTGTGTATACTTTTTATTCTTCAAAACAGATTTTTCTGCCTGAATTTTTTATTTTTTTTTAAATTTATTGAGGGCATGGTATTGGGGTCTATAGCCCCCCTTTTAAGTACGTGGGTACTAATTCCTGACGCTCTTAATGTATTAGGAGGTGCAGGGTTTGGGGGTTTAAAGCGCCTCTTACAGACAGTGGTACTACAGTCCGTAGCTCAAATGTATTAGTGGGTCTGCAGTGTTGTTGGTCTATGGCCCTCTCTACATACAGGGCCCTACAGTTTTTTGTACGGCTCTTAATGTATTGTGGGGTGCATGCAGTGTTTGTGGTCTAAGTCCTCTTTTAATAAGGCGGTATACATTCCCTGAATGCCTTACATGTATTGGAGGTCATGCAGTGATTGGTCTATAGCCCTTCAAGTACAGTCGGTACTACATTCCTGTACTGTCTTAATTATTAGTGAGGTGCATAGTGATTTTGGTCTATAGATTTTCTACAGTACAGTGGGGAAACTACATTCCCTGTATGCTTTTAAAATGTATTAGTGAGGTGAGCGGATGGGGCATACGCCTCTCTACAAGTACGTGAATCTAATTCCTTATGCTCTTATGTATTAGTGAGGTGATGCGTGATTTGGTCTATAGCTCTCTCTAAGTACGTGCGGTACTAATGTCCTGTACTTTTCTTACATGTATTAGTAGGTGCTCGGATTGGGGTTTATAGTTCTTTAAAAAGTGGGTACAACTTTCCCTGTATGCCCCCTTACAGATTAGTGAGGTCATGCAGTGATTTGGTCTATAGCCCTCTCTACATACATTTGGGGGTACACTGTCCTGTACCCCTTTTAATTTTAGTGAGGTGCAGCAGGATGGGGTCTATAGCCCCTTACGTCAGTGTTTACAAATTCCCTTTAACTGCTCTTCCTTTTTAGTGAGGTGCTGCAGTTTTTGGGGCATAGCCCCTCACTACAGTGGGTACTACATGTCCTGTACTGCCCCTTCATGAAATTAGTGAGGGCATGCAGTGATTTGGTTTTAAGCCCTCTCTACAGTACATGGGGTATACATGTCCTTTCTGCTCTTCATGTATTAGTGAGGTGCATCAGTGTTTGGGTCTTTCCCTTTTAAATTCGTGGGGGATTACATTCCTGTACTGCTCTTAATTATTAGTGAGGTGATCAGTGTTGGGTCTATAGCCCTCTCTACAGTACAGGGGGGTACTACATGTCCTGTATGCTCTTACATGTTTTAGTGAGGGCATCAGTAAAATGGTGGTCTATACCCTCTTTTAAGTACGGGGTTTACTACATGTCCGTTTTGCTCTTACATGTTTAGTAGGTGCATGAGTAAATTTGGGGTCATGGGCCCCCTCCTACATACGTGTGGTAACTTTCCTGTACTGTCTTAATGTATTAGTGAGGTGCATGAGTGTTGGGTGGCTATAGCCCTCTCTACGTACGTGCGGTACTACAGTCTGTATTGTCTTTTTTCCCCAGGATAAGCACAGGGCTGGGACAATGAATTCTGGTGCCCTAGGCAAATAAGGCACAAAGTGCCCCCCAAATGGAAAATTATCCCACCCCATGCCTCCTTGCGCCCCCTAGCTTTAGCTATCCATTGTCCCGACCTTGGATAAGTTGCTCTTTTGGGCTCCAGGTCAGGGCTGTATTTTCTTTTGTTCTGGTTTCTTGTGTATAATGTACATGACCCAGAGAAGCTCCTGTCCTTCAAAATAGATTTTCAGCAGCTCCTTCTCATTGTTGTATGGAAGGACATGGTTTGTCTGTATCTGAAATGCAGGAAAATGAAGCTCATGTGCTTGACTAGGGTGAAAACCACCAGATCATCAAAAGGTAACTAAAATACATTTCTTGGTTAAAACTGAATTGTAAAACCATCAGACAAAAAACTGTTATCAGCTGCTTTTATTGCTTTTTAGTCTATTGAAAAAAATGGGGAGATTTCCCATTTTTCTCTAGACAGGGATAGATAAGGTTAGACTAGATCAAAAGAGCAATGAAGAGAGAAATACATGAAAGAATAATGGGTTAATCTGTTAATGCACTGATGGAGATCTCATCTTACTTCACACTTAGGTTACACCTCTCTGTTCATGGTTTACCTGGAAGAAGCACTATTAGGCTGCTTTCACACAGCGCAGTTTTGGTGCAGTTTTAAGGGAGCTTTCACACAGTGCAGTGTTAAGGGAGCTTTCACACAGTGCAGTTTTAAGGGAGCTTTCACACAGCGCAGTTTTGGTGCAATTTTAAGGGAGCTTTCACACAGCGCAGTTTTGGTGCAATTTTAAGGGAGCTTTCACACAACGCAGTTTCGGTGCAGTTTTAAGGGAGCTTTCACACAGTGCAGTTTTGGCCCAGTTTTAAGGCTGCTTTCACACAGCGCAGTTTTGGCCAGTTTTAAAGGGTGCTTTCACACAGGCAGTTTTGGCGCAGTTTTAAGGGGTGCTTTCAACAGCGCTTTTGGCGCAGTTTTTAAGGCTGCTTTCAACCCCGTGCAGCTTTGTGCAGTTTTAACTGCGCTCCAATTAACTTTCCTTTTTTAGCAGAGCTTTTTTCCGTTGTTAAATTGTTCAGAAAGTAAGTAATCTATTAGGGTGCTTTCACACGGTGTGTTTTTGGTGCAGCTTTGATGCGTTTTTTTTAATGCGTTTTACCACGATTTTGCGCGATTTTTGTCCAATGTACAGCATTAATTGCTGTGCCCCCGAAAAAAAAACGCACCCAAAAAAAGCACTGTGTGAAAGTCCCAAGCCAGCATTTTTTACATGGAACCTGGTTAACGACCAGGTGGGAAATTTCGAGACTCCCCAGCTGTCATCCAACTCAGGATTCCAGGCATGCCCGTAACTTCAGGATACCGGGGTTGTGATGAATGCCCAAGTTGGGGCAGCAAGCAAGCGAGGGAAGGTTCTGATTCCCCCCCAAGGCTTGAGAAGCCAATACCAAGGACTCTACTGTACTGTGGGAGTACATGTTTGTGGGGTGGGGATAGCCCCCAAACCCCTGTAAGAGGGATTCTCTGAATGTTGAGTTAGTGGCTAGACGGACTAAGGTTTATCTTGTATTCACTGTACACTGACCTGCGTGTCAAATGCTTAGAGAACACAGCTGGCTGCGGTCAGTTGGAAGAAATATTGGGCCATATGTATGAAACTGTTTAGGTCTAAAACTCACTCTTTTGCCCCTAGTAACTTATGGGAAAGAAAGTGAGTTTTAGACCTAAACAGGTTCATTCATGTGGCCCATTGTGCTGGAGTGACCTGTGTACTGGGTGCCAGTTACTTTCTTAACAAAAGATGGCAATCCCAGAGCTAAAATGACCCCCAGGCTGGTCCAAGATGCTGAGCACATTTCTCACATTCACATATTCTCAGAGGCGTAACTTGAAACACTGGGGCCCTAGTGCAAAAAATTAAATAGCCCCCCCCAGCGACCATTTGCAATGCTGGTATCTCCTAATGTGGCAGAAGAGCTTTTGGGCCCCCTCAGGCTGCAGGGCCCAGTAGCGACTGCTACCTCTGCACCCGCTATAGCTACGCCCCTGATATATATTTATATATATTAACTAT
This sequence comes from Phyllomedusa bahiana, assembly GCA_025379985.1. Classification (NCBI taxonomy): domain Eukaryota; kingdom Metazoa; phylum Chordata; class Amphibia; order Anura; family Hylidae; genus Phyllomedusa; species Phyllomedusa bahiana. Next base: position 5,381 of record JAODAL010056004.1, on the reverse strand, counting down.
TTGCTGGGTCGGCTGTTGCCGTAGGTAAAAGGGGGAATAAGCTGTAGGAATTTGGCCATTTCTCACTTGAGGAGTCTCAATAGATTTGGGTTATAGATGATGAAGGTATAGCCAATATATGGAATCATGTACATTGGTTAAAGGGACAATAGCATTTAAATTTTCTTTCCACAGACTGACAAGCAATATGTGACCATTACATTGAATATATATATATATATATATATATATATACTATATATATATAATACATATATATATATATATATATATATATATATATATATATATATATATACACACATACATATATATATATATATATATATATATATATATATGTATGTGTGTATATATATATATATATATATATATATATATATATTCAATGTAATGGTAATGTAATTGTCCCTTTAACCAATGTGCTTAATTCCATACATTGGTTATACCTCCAGCATCTATAACCCAAATCTATTGAGACTCCTCAAATGAGAAATGGCCAAATTCCTACAGATTATTCCCCCTTTTGCCAATGGCAACAGCCGACCCAGCAAATAGTTAATATGAAGTAATTTGCCTGCTGCATAGCAAGAGACCACTTGTGGGCTGTTGTCTTCTAGGAAGTATGGCCGAGCATACAGGGAAGCAATGGGCTTCCTTATTTGAAGGATCTGTGAAGCTGTTGCCTCATAACCAATCTCTTCCCCTGCGAAAGGTGAATTTTTCAATGTAATTTCCCTTTCGCTTCTCACTTGTTCTTTCGATGCAAATCGGTGTCGTCCTGAGTTTTTAGTGAAGTCCTTTTCCTCGTCTCACATGGAATCCATCACTCCTCCGACGTTTGCCTGTTGGGTTTATTTCCTGCTCCTGAATATGTGCCGCTCGCTGTATCCAGGCAACTCCCTGATACCCGTGTCGAGCTCGCGGCGCATTCTGCATCTGGTGCCTTTCGCCATTTCCTGGCCAGCTGGCACGGACTACCTAGACGTGCTTTGAATGACCCTGTCCTAAAGAGACTCTATGTACTTGGTACATCTGCAGCCCCAGTCAACAAAGATCCCTGTGTGTCCTGTCTATTTGATTGCGTCGCTTTGTTATCTTCAATGGAGACTCGGCGATTTTCACACATTAATTTCAGCATCTTAAAGGTTTTCCTCTCGTAGGTGTTACCTCTGCATCTCGGTTCATGACCAGAGCATTGGCCGCAGATGTTGATTGTATTTTACACAAATTTTATAGAAGAAAATCTCTTGTGCAGAATTTACCTGGTTCCAAATCTAGAATAATTATGGGGGAAGATAGGCAGCGGAGGTCGCCTCTGCAGGAACAGTAAGGTTGGGTTCACACCTTGCATTATTGCATGTATTTTTGTTGTACTTATCAATTGCATTATAAATCCTGGTAGAAAATGCAATAAAAATTCCTTTATTTAAAAAGGCATCAAAAATACAATAAAAAGGCATGAAGAAAATGCATTAACAAATACCTGTGATATAAAAAAAAATTCCAGTAAAACTGCATCGGAACACATGCAGTAAAAATGTGGTTAAAAATTTATAAAATACATGCAGTAAAATTGCATAAAATGCAGTAGAACCGCATAAAGAATGCATGCAGCAAAAATGTATTTTTTTTAATGTAAATTCTGTAATTAACTCTGCTTCAGAACACAGAGGAAATGTGGGTGCATTTAAAAAAAAAAAAAGAAAAAAAGAGCATTTTTAAAAAATTTAGGCGACATGTTCGAAAATTGGTGGCGCTGCGGCAGTTTTTAGGCACGTTAAATCAGTGTAAAGTGCGCCAGAAAGTACGCCCCTTTGAAAAATCTGGCGTCAGGTATACCTTGCATAGTAAACATAATGCGCTTAAAAAGGTGCATTGCGCAAATCGCGGCACATAACATATCATTGGTAGTGAATGTGATGCGCCTATCGAGGCGCATTGTGCAACAGAGGCGCATAACATATCATTACCAGTGTATGTAATGCGCCTCGATAGGTGCATTGTGTTATGGAGGCGCACAGTGTATCATTGCTACTATATGTGGTTCGCCTTTTTAGGCACATTCCAATGTGTCATGGCCGGTGTATAATGCGCCTAGTTTTGGTGTACGACAGTTTATTTGCATCGAGAATATGGCGTCAAAAGTGTTTTTGGTGCAGAATAGACCAAAAAACTGGCGTTAGCGTATTGGGACATGTCGCCCTTAGAAATTTTTTTTTTTGGGTGCTTGTGTTTTTGATGCATTTAGAAGATGTAATGAAAATGCACCATGTGAACCAAGCCTAAGTGGCTCCCTGCTATTAAATAATGTATCGTAAATACCCCCCTGTATGTTGTTTTTGTACAATCTAACAAGAATTGCAAGTCAAATCCTTCATCAGTTTAGACCCTCGCATCAAATATGCTATCAGACTGAGATTTGTCGCCACCACCAAAGAGAATCATTTTTGGGGGCCAAACTTCATCTACACCCAGTATCTCAAACATGCGGTTCCTGAGACCGTTATCCGGAGCCAGCAGAGGACTGGAGGCATTCTCCGGGATGTTGGGTTCCTGATTCAATGTTTGAGAGTGGAGATTACTCCAATCCTGGCTGTTCATTTCCATTAGATGCTATGGCCAATAGCAACCATGCATGTAAGGGGTTTGACGGTGCGTTGCTTCCTCTGTCTTTTTTCAGCACACCTCTGTGTGATCCTGGGGTGCCAATGGCTGCTGTGGCAGCTGATTGAGAAAAGGTTTAATACATTGCGGTAATCATGTGCTGCAATGTGTTATAAGTGATCAAGCAATTGATCAATCCCATTTTGGGACAAGTAAAATAAAATAAAAAAGGAAGTTAAAAAAAGGCAAAAAAATACCAATCTTTCCCTATAATAAAAGCTTGTCATGCAAAAAAAAAAAAAATAAAAAATTACACAAATTTGACATTGTTGGGAGAATAAAAATAAGGTTGGTTAAATTTGAATGTGACTCGTCAAATTCACATTTTTTTTTTTTTTTTATCTGCAGCCCATTTACCTGGCTGAGTTTGAGCCCCCTGATCTATACAGGTCATGTCTGAAAACAAAATAATAGGCACCGAGCCAACCAACCATGGTCTCTATGGCTTTACTGTTAAGAGCTATCCAATTTTTTCCAAAATCGAAGTATGGTTTCAAGAGCATAAACCACTAATGCCGTTGTCGCACCAGGAGAGCCCTCCTCCCTGAGTCAGACCCCCTGACAGCTCATTTTCAGAAGTCTAGTAGCCCAAACTCTGGCCGTATCTGTAGAACCTGTATTTTACTATTACTATACATTGATGCAGTTGAGCAGAAACCCCCCAAATTATCAACGTCCGGTAGATGACACTCACTTGATCTCATTTTCGTTCTTGATGCCTTATCTTAAGCTATTCAAAGAGAGGGTTTTTTTAGCCTTGGCGTTAAAGCAGAGCGACAACCTATATAATAATAGGATGCAATTAAAGGGGTTGTTTCACTCCATCCATTCATCTTACCTCAGTCCTGTTTTCTTTGTTTAATTTTTTTGATTCAGGGTTGGGTTTACTGGCTTTGCTGGCTTCTACTCTCATGCAGTGACGAGCTGTTGAGGACACCAGGTCTGTAGCTATAGCGACCAGCACTGGCAACCTATCAGGAGAGATTGAACTGGTCTGTAGCTATAGTAGCCAGTGCTGGCAGCCTATCAGGAGAGAACAAACAGGTCTGCAACTATAGCAAACAGTGCTGGCAGCCTATCAGGAGAGCTAAAATAGGTCTGTAGCTATAGTGGCCAGCACTGGCAGCATATCAAGAGAGACCAAACAGGTCTTTAGCTATAGCGACCAGCACTGGCAGCCTATCAGGAGAGATGGAACAGGTCTATAGCTATAGTGACCAGTGCTGGCAGCCTATCAGGAGAGATCAAACAGGTCTGTAGCTATAGCAACCAGTGCTGGCAGCCTATCAGGAGATTCGAAAAAGGTTGGGAGCTTAGCGACCACACTGCAGCCCATCAGGGAGAGATTGAACAGGACTTTAGGTATAGAAACCCGGGCTGGCAGCCTATATAAGAGTTTGAAAGGTCGTAGCTAAGTGCCCTGAGTAATGATGCAGCCCATACAAGAGGGATATTGGAATAGGTAGGACACGTTAATGGACAATTTGCAAATGATTTTTTTTGCAAGATTTTTTAATAAAAAAAGCAGAATCCTTGTAGTGGGGACAACCCCTTTAAAGGGGTTTTTCCATGAAGTAGTTCTTACCTCCTTATCAGACAGAGGAGAATATAAACAAATCAGCTGATCTGAACGGCTGCGGGGTGAGAGGGAGGGGGGTGAGCAAGGATGAGGTATAAGGGAAGTCTCAAAATTTAAAACTCAAATAAAAAACATTACAACCAGTTATTTTTTTAACAGCAGACAGACTCTAACTGCACTTTTTCCCCGGGCTCTTGAAAGCCTTTCGTTCTTGTCATAGATAAGAAATGTTTCAGGCAAGCGCGGCCAGATCAGCTCCCGAGTGCCTGGTCGTGTCTAATGAACTTTCAGGGTAAAAGGGGGACGAAAAGCTGTAGCTTAGTCTTTACTTTTGTAATCACTTATTTTGAAAAAGTGATTAAATACCCCTTTTGGAGGATCGCACGTCAACATCACATCGTGGCAAAACCCGTTTAAGGCTATTGGGAAAACCCTTTTTGGTTTCCCAAGAAGTCATTAGATTCATATCTAATACATTTGTAAATTAAAATAACAGTATCTCACCACCGGACCTCAAAAACTAGGGGTCACAGAAAACACAGAAAATACATTTTCAGTGACCCTTTTAAAAAACACCCGGCCCCTTTTAACTATTGCCCTGTGCTTTGTGCAGAGGGGTTACTGCTCTGATCCATTCGTTTTCCCTATATTTACCCCCTTAGAAGGTTTTGTGGGAATTATTTGATAATTTTCTTACCTTGCATTAAGCACCCCCGCGGCCGCGTGGTTCCCTACATCTTAGTGGTAATTTCCGGTTGTCTTAATGTAAAAAAGTTTCCCCAGATCCTGCGAGGAAAGTGGCTGTAAATTTATGGCACTTCGGTGCCGCCTGCATAGATTCCAGCCCATTAGCCTGAGTTACTCGTTCCTCCATCGCACGCACTGCACATGGTGGAGTTTCACGGAGTCATTTGGTTTTGATTCATTCATGTAGAAGTGCATTTCCTTATTGATGGAATCCGCGGCTTCTTCATTAACTGTTTTTTTTATTTTCCAATTATTAATTATTACTGATACTGGTTGTCAAAGTAGGAAATTGTATAATCCGCAGAACTGGTCAATCTGCAAAATGCTGAAGCTTTTAGTAGGGAAAACCCAAATTTAAATTTTTTTTTTTTTCTCTCCTTTTCATTTC
>JAODAL010056003.1:0-23571 GCA_025379985.1 Phyllomedusa bahiana | reverse complement strand
TTGCCAAAAGGGGAGGAAGGAGTATCACTTGCATAGCCCCTCCCCCATGAATTATATTAGAAAAAAAAGGGAATTCAAAAAAGGGGTGGGAGAACATTGGGGGACTAGAATAAAGAGACACGCCAGTAGCTCGACATATTTGGGAACATCACAATGGAGAATGGGAATTTCTCTGCGTTTTTTGATCATGGAGGTAGTGAGACCGTCTCCAAGAGGAGGAGAATGGGATAGACGAATTCTGTGTAAAGAGGCCCAGTGGATCTACCGTATGGAATCAGTTTATCCAAAGGGCCTTAATGAGACTTTGCTAATTTGGATGTTTTATTGAGTAGACTATACTTGGTTTGTTTATTCTGCTCTGTTTTGTTCGTACTCTCCACAGAGGTCCAATATCGATTTTTCAAAGCTGACTGTATTGTATGCATCATTATTATATCATTACATTTTTTCATTATATTCATTGATTACTTATAGTCTGCTAATTTCTGTCAGCTTAAGACAATGAATTTTTGTACCCCGAATTTATTTGGCCCTGAATCAATTGCCGATATTACCCTCTAGATATCCGTTACACAGTCGACCACTTTAAGAAATCTGGGGCTGCTTAGCAGCTATTGGCAGTCGGGGCGGATAGTTTAGTGTGCGGTTTTATTTTTGGTATGTAGATTGACTCGGCTGCCGCATGTGTGTGGTTGGGTCGCCGGTGGCGCTTGCCGGAGGTCACCGGTGTTGTCTTTTTCAATGAGAGCAATGTAATATGTACGGCGCTGATAGTTATGCCCAGTTTTACCATGCGCATTTGCCAGGCACCTTTTCCCTGGACATGCGCAGAACCTTTCTTTAGGACGCCGGACTGCGCCGCGGCAGTATGGGGCTTTAGTATTAGCATAGCGTTGCTTTCGCCGAAGCAAATCGGAAATGACATTTTATCTAGTTTCCGGTCATGCGCAGTACAACTTCCGGAACGCCAAACTGAGTAAAGGCAGGGAGATATGCGCACATGTTAAGTAGAACCCGGCAATAAGCATAAAACAACATACACCAATACCGAAATGCTAGGGGATTTATTGTTATACATCTAAAGGGCCAAGTAAGGTATTTAAGGGAGGCAGAAATAAATCATTCTGTATCCCTTCTATCCTGGGTGCCAGCATACCAAAGGGGCTGCGAGGATTATCACTTTATACCTGGCAGCTTCCAAGTTAAGTATCATTTTTTCTATCTCACCCATAGAGGTGATATATCCGTCATAGATAGATTGTATTTGCGTTGTATATAGCGTATTCTTATTCCACAGCGAAAGGAGTTTGTTTGAATCCCCTGATGAACCCAAAATTGAATGGGGGAAACGCGTTGGGATAGCTGTGATTAAAGAATTGTAATACACGTATACAGTGATATTATCTGTCATTAAAGCGGAGCCGCCCTTTATCAGGGCGATTACTCCACTGATGGATGATATTTAGTATGCTGTATCATTTAGGTGTGTTGTGGTTGATTATAGGGGTTTAGTAAGTATAATTTTAGATAATTTAGTAAAAGTTATGAGCAACAAAGAAAGTCTTAGACCTAGACAGTTCTCATACATGTGGCCCAAAATAACTGAATACAGCTTACAACATCGTGTATATGACAAAACAAAACATAATGGAATAACAGAAATACAGAAGACTTAAATAATCCCCTAAAATATTGCTAGTGATTTGTCATTTCTTCTTCTTTTTCTTAATATTATTCTTCTTATTATTTTTATTATATTCATTTACTGCACTATCCTCTAGTGTAATGTTCTTTAATATATATTTCAGTCATTGGTAAGTTATCAAGTTATTAGGTCTCCTACAAAGGTATCATGTGCTGGATGACAACTATGAAAATCAGACATTTTAAAGGGGCTGTCTCACCATGCCGTTTCACTGAGTCACAATCAGTTTTACACTCAGTCTCCTCAGGTTGTGGGTGGTTCTATAGCAGTGATTAGTGCAGGAGATGTGATCTTCATTAAACTAAAGGTACATGTTCTGTAAGGACTGAAAACAATGGCTTATATGTAAACAGAAGCTCATCTTGATAGAGATGAGTGGTTTGCTCTAGCTTTCAGTCTGCTCAAGGAGTAATGGTATTCCCTGCTCTCTCAGCTAATCAAATAACATAGTTATGGTCAGGGAACCAGGGAACCATAGAAACCTGTGTGCACTCAGAGCACATAAAATATCCCTTATCTCATGACTAAAGTAAAATCTATTGACAAAAGTATTTAGAAAAAGTCTTCATTTAACTGTCGCTTCATGTTGAAAGCTAAACTTTGTAGTGAGAAAGCCCCTTTGAAGGTAAGATTTACCTGCTTTATTTTTATGGGTTCAGTTCTAAGTTGTTGCCAAAAATGTATTTATCTTAAACCAGACTAAAGTTACATAGCCACTACAAGTTGCACAATAGGTGGAAGACCCATAATTTGAGATTTATAGCTATCTATGGGGTTACCATTATGGTAGTTGTCAGAGACCTTGTTGAATTAGTAACTTAGACAACCGACTTTACCTAGTTAAACCTAGCAACAAGGTAAACTTCTATTGCTAATATATAGTATGTTTCTTAAACAATTTAAAAATTATTTTTTAGCATACTGCTGCCATTGTTAAATAAATATTGTCATACTCACCTCTTCTCTAACCTCAAATCCTAGCGCCTCACTCTCCACCTCTGTTTTCTTCTGGTTTAAACCGAAATGGACGTCACTGCTGCAGCAGTCAAGTGCCATTAGCTAGCATAACCGTTCAGAGCGCTTCTAAATGGTGATGTCAGCAATTGGCATGTCACTGCTGCTGCAGTGATGTACTATTCAAATCTAGACTGGAGAAAAACAGAAGACCGAAAGAAAGTGAGGATGGTGAAGCTTTTAAAACGGGAGCTGTATACTAAAACATAATAAACATTTTTTTCACTGACCAACCCCTTTAAGTGAATCAGTAAAATTTACACAGTTACATCCTGCCTATCCCCTGCCAAATACCATTGTAATGAGGACAGTGATTCCTGTAAATTATTATTTCATTTTTTTGTTTCCAACAGGGAAGGACGAGCAGCAATTGTTACAACATTCTGCATGTTTAAATACCTAGCTATGAACGGGCTAATTGAATATATTAACACTTTGCTGCTATACTGGGTGAGATGAAACACACTTTGCTGTTTTTTTCTATTTTACTTTCAGGATAATAGTTTAATAGATTAATAAATATTAATGCTATTGCATACTACTAATCAATCACGGCATATCTAGAAGAACTAAACATGCATGTGCATTCTAAAGGGGTCTTCTCATCACAAATGATTAGTTTTTAACAAATAAGGAAAGGTACATAAAGACTATTATCAAATAAATTGCTGCTTCGATTTTACTGTGTTCAGGAAATTTTATCTACTGCTAGTGTACATATGTTTCTCTTGGGTATCAACCACCTCTCTCTGCTCTATCATTGCTCCAAGTTGTCATCTGACTTTTATCTCTAGCACAGGAGCTTGTTTATTTAAGTTAATAAGAAACTTTAACCCTTAGAGCTCTGTAGCATTGTGCACTACAGATTATAAACCTCCTGCACTCATGTCACTATAACAGGCTTATCTAGGAATAGCAGAGCTGATATGTCAATAACCCACCCATAGCCTAACCCAAAAGTGTGAGTCTGAAGCTGACTGTAGTTCTGTGAAACAGCATGGTGAGACAAATCCTTTCAGCTGTACCGCAGCATGCTTATATTCATTATGCTTTAATTTGAATTGCTTATGTAATACAAATATTTTCTGCATAATTATAAATAGATTGTCATTACACACAACAGTCTCTATCTAATATTTATGTTGGTAAAATATGAATTTCCTTTATCACATGACTAAATAGAAGAAAATCCAGAAAACAACTACCCGTAACCAGTAATATTACATTTTTTTCAAGAACTGTATCCAGACCCATCTTAATCTTCTTCAATGGATCCACTATCACATTATCTTGTGGCATTGAGTTACACAGTCTCTTTGCTCCTACCATAAAGAATCCATACCTATCAAGAGGTTTCTTTCCTTTTCATGGTTACAATAATTGTAAAAAAAAAATCATCAGAAAGATTTCTGTACTGTGAGTTCATATATTTGTACTTTTTATTAAATCACCGCTAAACTTTTTTTTTTTCAAACTGACTAACCATATAAATAATAATAATAATGTTTATTTATATAGCGCCAACATATTCCGCAGCACTTTACAATTTAGAGGGTGTAGGTACACACAAAAGAAATACATTGCACAATGAAAAGCTACTTACAGATGAGACACAAGGTGAGAGGGCCCTGCTCGCAAGAGCTTACAATCTATTAGGGTGTACGGGAGAGTCGAAGGGTAAGAAGTGCTAGATTTACAATGGTCCAGCCATGTGACATATTTGATAACCTGTATTGTTACTGCAATCCACCCATTCTCTTAAAGGGGTTTTCTCAGCACTGGCTTTTGCAGACATGAGCTGTTCCTTTGTCTCTTACAGCTTCAAATCCAAGGACGTGTCTCTCCTCCTCAGTAGGCGTGTCTTTTCTCACTGAAGAGTTGTGACATCATTATTCTGTGTCAGAAGTGGGATGGAGAGGATGTCACAGCTCTCTCTGCAGATCCCCTGCAATGGTCAGTTCTCATGGCTAGAGAGCTGTCACCTCCCTCCCAGGCTCCACATGCTCGTTGTAACCAGAACACCTGTATTGGTATAAACATTATATATACAGCCTGAAATGATGAAGAAAAAGTGAAAAATGCACTCTGCTCCCTCCTCTGTTATCAGGCAGGAGGTAGAGAGGGTGCAGAGTGTATATGGCTGTGCTATATTGGGGTAAAGTGAATCTAGCAGCTAGAGACTCAGTAATTGCCCAGATCCTTCACATAGAGCTATCACTGGGAGAGGAGTTCAGCAGCCTTTATTACATAACTCAGGGGGCAGTGGAAGAGAATGAGAACATAGACACAGACAGCACAGAAAGCCAGTTTCAGTTTCATTTCCACACACTTCAGAGGGAAGAGTGTAGGACAGCCAATCACAGCACAGAGGGCATGTCCCAACCAGGACTGAACTAAATATCAGGGAGCCAATCACAGCAAAGGGGTGTGGCCTGACCCCAGGCTTCAGATTTAGTTCTAGACATTTACAGATTAGCTCACAGCTGAACTAAATGATTTCGGTAATACTAACCAATTGCAAAAATGCTTATTTTTACTGTCCCCATCATTACAGATATAATCTTTGTAGTGAGAAAACCCCTTTAATTACCCTTATTGTTCTTCACTGTACTTGCTCAAATTAAGTTATTTCTTTCTTATACAGAGGTTCCCAAAAGTGTACACAATATCCCATGTAGGGTCTGACAAGTGATTTTATAGAGGCAAATTGTGCTTTTGTCATGGCATTGGTTGCTCAAATTGTTTTACACTGCACCAATAACCTCAAATCTTCTTCAAAGTAAGGTCTGGTTTAGATGTTCCATTCGGAACCTCCGTGACATGTTCCTTCGGAAATTATGGAAAAAATAGCACAGCAAGCTGTATTATTTTTTCCGCCTCAACGATGGATACCATGGTGGATAATCCAAAGGACCCATTGTAATTCATAGGGTTTGTTCGGTTGTGAAATAACCCATGGCTTCCCTTTTTCCCCTCTGATATGGACATTTCGTATGGAACCTCTGACGCAGATGTGAACCAAGCCTAAGTATATTACCCATAAGTTTACGTTCAAGTATTTGGAAAAATTGTTTCCTCAGTCCAAGTGACCAACCATATATTTACCCACTTTAAACTTAAATTGACACATAAGCCTTCAACTTCCCCAAGTTCTTATATAATATTATTCTCCTCTGTCTTGATTACTTTACAGAGCTTAATTTTGATTATAAATATAGAAATTATACTTGGTAACAAGGGTGTGGATTTGTTACTATTGATCCACCATGTAGTTACTTCAAGATTTCAATTGTGATATGGAGGCTTCCAAGGTCCTCCTAACCTCGTAAACCAGAAAGGTACATTGAAAGAATGAGAGACATGTCCAACATGATGGAGCAGTCTCTCTTGTTTATTAAAAGTTGTGCATGCGTTTTTATAACCTCTGTTTTAAGATGTATCATATGCAAATAGACAGTATTTTTGTATTGGGCAAAAAATATAAATAATATTTAAGCAACACCTCTTATTATTAACCACACTATAATTGGCTAATTTGTTAATTAGAATATGCCCTTGATTAATCTCTAAACATTGATTGGTATTTCAAGCTATTTATTGATTGGCATTTATGCTATTATAATATGTCAGTCATTAGTGCGCATGACAGAATATGTGATAGCAGTGACTTTTGCCCTACATTTCTGCTCAAGCTAGCATTCGGTGTTCTGCCTTTCAATAACAGTTTAATTAAAACAAGCAGTGTTATTTACATTTTTAAAGTCAGAATGTCTGAATTTAAGATAAACAGCATATAGAGAGAGAAAATTAATAGAGTGAGGGAAGGTGCAAGGAACAGAAAATGAATGTAGATTTGAGTTTTAACGAGAGGAAGAACTTCATATAAATTGGAGAATTGATTGTTGGCCATCCTGCAGGCTTATTTAAAATTTTAAACTTTAAACCATTTATTCTATAATAACTATAAAAAGATTTTAATATCCAAAACAATTGCCAGAATGGTACATTCATAGACAAGAGTTTCACTATCTTGTTTCAGCAGGGATATGTTATAATATTAGCAATAATAGTATTATGGGGCAGATTTATTAGTATGATCTAAAACTTAAGGCGACATGTATGAACAAGGCTGCGCCAGTATTCTGCCGTGATTAGAGGCCAAAAACCTGGCACAGCCATGTTCTAGAGATGTATGGACAGTCTTACTCTAAACTTTGGTGCAGGGCCGTCTCTCCCATTGGGCTAGGTAGGCTACTGCCCGGGGGCCCCCTGAGATCATAGGGCCCTGCCAGGAGTCATTGTAAACACAGGCATGTCATCTGTTGCTTTAAAACAGCAGAGGCTGCTGTGTCTTTGCTTTAATTCCTGTCCTGCCTGCGCGGCAGTAACTCAGAGGTTGATATGAGAGCACGGCTGCGGCACGTCCCCCCCCTCCCATCCGTCTCTTCCCCCGCCGGGAAGTGTAACCTCACTCTTCTTAACGCTGCTCCTGCTCCCCCTCCTGACGTCTCCCTCCCCCTCACCTCCCGGCTGTCTCCGGTCACCTCGCTGTGGCCACAGTCACTGACTACAAACTGCAGCAGAGTCCTCTGGGACTGGGACCCGGCTCAGCACAGCAGAAGAAGGTACAGGGGCTCTATGGGGCAGTGAAACGTTTCAGGACGGCTGACCACACGCTGGATCATATAATAACTTCATGTGGTCACTCACCCTGTGCCCCCAGGTCACACAGCAGCTCATAGGTTCTATAGACTGCTGCATGTCCTGGGGGCACAGGGTGGCTGATCACATAAAGTTATTATATGATGCAGCATGTGGTCAGCTGTCCTGTGCCCATGAGATCCCACAAAATCCTAATCACACATTGGGATTTTAAAAAAATAAAGTAAATGACAAATTAAAAGAAAAAAAAATCTGCACAAAACCTGTTTCCCCAATAAAAAACACTTTATTTAGTAAAGAAAAATGACCTTAACCCGTTAAGACCCTGGTGCCTGAAAAGGCCTTAATGACACAACTACATTTTATATTTTTGCCCCCCCGCATTTCAACAGTCACAACTTTTATTTTTTCTATAGCGCAGTTGTATGAGGATTTGTTTTATGCGGGAGAAATTGTATTTTTGGGTGAGTCGTTTACATAAAAATTACTGCATAGTTTTTTAAAAACAACTTTTTGCAGCGTGAACATAAAAGTGTTTTTGCATTTTTACATTTTTTTTATACCATTTCACAATAAATAACCTGTTAATTCTACATGTTATTACGGTCGTGTGGATACCTAATAGGGTTCGGTTTTTTGTGTGTGTAATGTATTCACAATAATTTTTTTATTAAAAAATTATTTTTATTTTTTTTTACACTTTGTTTTGTAGTTTTTTTTTATTACCATTGTGGGATAATTAATTTTAAATTTTTCTTTTTTTTTTTTACACTTCATAATTTTTTAGCACACTCCTGTATGCAAATACATTATACTTCTGTATGATAATACATTACATTATGTATCAGTATGAAATAGGCTGTTGTTGGAGTAACACCCAGTGCACCCTGACAGCAGGCTTACAGACAGCACTGGAGCTACTCTAGGTCCCCAGGGCTGACTGCATAGATATCCATTAGGCTCCATCGGGTCACCACGAGTCCCAGGAATCTCCTTTGATTATGCTGCAGTCACGGACCTCAGCAGTCAAAGGGTTAAATGGCGGTGATCAGAGGCTTCATCTGGTCCCTGCCATTCATAGAGACTTCAGTAGTTATCCATGAATGGGATTAAAAAAAGAAAAAAATATAAAAAAGTGTATAAAAAATAAAAATAGTTAAATTGTGCATATATTACATAAACAAAATTACAAATATTTTGTATCCATATGACCGTAATAACCTTTAAAATTAATGTAACGGGTTATTTAGTGTAAAATGTGAATGGTATAAAAAAATCATTTAAAAAAACAAATGCAGAAAAGCACTTTTTTCTGTTCGTGCTGACATTTTTTTTAAAGAACTATGCAGTAGTTTAAATGTAAACTCAAACTACTCCCCCCCAAAATACAACTTTTCCCGCATAAAGCAAGTCCTCATACAGCTGCGTCATTGATTTTAGGGTTTAAGCATAATGGGCCTTATTTATCAAACTGGTCTAATAATCTGTTTTTGTTGCCCATAGCAACCAATCAGAACTCATAGCAACCAATCAGAGCTCACAGCAACCAATCAGAGCCCATAGCAACCAATCAGAGATCATAGCAACCAATCAGAGATCATAGCAACCAATCAGAGCCCATAGCAACCTATCAGAGCCCAGAGCAACCAATCAGAGATCAGAGCAACCAATCAGAGCTCAGCTTTCATTTTATTTACTGCTCTGAAAAAATTAAAAGCTAAACTCTGATTGGTCGCTATGATCTCTGATTGGTTGCTACGTGCAACAGAAACAGTCGTATTGTTAGATAGTATTGATAAATGTTGGATTGGGGCCCAGTAAACAGCTCTGCCCAGGGGCCCATAATTGTGTTCAGAAGGCCCTGCTTTGGTGCATTCTGTGCCTGCCCCAACACTTTGTAATGCACCAAAGATGTGGAGGTATTTGTGGAAGCGTGTCGTACCAGATTCGTAGGATAAGACATATTTATGAAAGTGGACTACCAAAACTAGGCGCATAACTGTCAGAGCAGCCAGACCAAATTAAAAGTGGTCTGCCTGATTAAAAAGTTGTGGTACTAGATTGGCCATTAGGGCAAAGAATATAAATTATTTCTCAACTTATACCACTAAAATAATACACACAAATTTATTCCAATTATTAAACTATATAAAATTAAATATAAAATAAATATTATATAATATAAAATTAATATTAAATTATACATTAGCCAAAAAATATTAAATTTCCTATTACCTCCTAAAGATTTAGATAAAATTCTATCATCTAAAATGAATATTAAATTAAATCCTATAAATTAATTAATCCAATACAGCATCTACCATAAATTGGATTCTTAATCGGGTAATTACAGAGTATTATCACTGATTACAAACAAATCACAGCAGGCTAGAAATAAAAGGAAAGGTGTGACAATAACATGTTAGTGAATAGAAACTATGCTAGTGATCTTACGTGGCATACCACAAGCCTCAGCAAAACCTGTGGTGTGTCGGCTACTGCTCTATGTCGAATAAGAGCTGACCCATTGACCTACATTTTGATAAACTAAAATTAATGTACAATTTAAAAGCATATAAAAAAAGAAAAATATAAAAATCAGAACAGAATTTGATTATTAACATAATCAATTTTACATTAGAAAAGCAACTCAATGAATGGTTTTAAACTCTATAGAGTAAATCAGAAGCTCCTAAACGTCAATCATACTGTTAATTGTTTCTCTTTCTACTATGTCACAATGCACTCCTTGTGTCAATCTCAATTTGTGGTTAGAATGTTACAAGAGATAAGTAGCTATTACTGTCAATCATACTTAAAACTGTAACATTTGTATTCTGTCACTTCTCTTTAGAGACTAGTACAATTCATTGAGTTGATTTTCTAATGAAAAATTAATTATGTTGATAAAATTTTGTTGAAATTGAAATGAATTTGAATCAGATGGTGATCAGTGTTCAAATTTAATTTTGCTGCTTTAGGATTTCAGGCATTCAGACTTTAGGTTACACCTATGATGCAGAAAATGTATGAACTGCAGAAGAACAGGTTCATACACACTGGCACATCCTAAACTGCTTTAAAGCTATTTAGAGCTGGCCTGTGTGCGCCAAGTTCATATATGTTGCATTTAGACTAGATAATCTAAAAGTGGGCCAGATTTATCAAAGTGTTGATAAATCTGGTGCATATTTATAAAGTCCAGTCTAATTTTACACTCTCTATAGGCTAGTTAATGCCACTTATTGCATCAAAATTTATGGCGCATTTTTTTGGCGCACAGCGTCACATGCTAAATCTCGCCCCTTTTACATGAAGCCATGCCCTTTCAGTGAGGCCATTCCCAATTTGTTGGTCATAGTGCAGAAGTGTCCAAAAAAAAAGGAACGGTCTAAAATACATAATAAATTTGGCAAAAAGCATGTATGCTAATATACTGGTGCCAATAGTTCCTGAATTCTGGTGCAATTGCCATAGAAAATCTGTCCCAATGTTTCTGCTGTTCCCTGGATTTTTAGGATGACATGTATGAACTCAGGACGACATCTGTGAATTGGCATGCAGTATTTTTCTTGCTGTATATTGTGCCTAAAAACTGCTGGCACATTGTTCTATAGATGGCATGACACATTTTAATGTGCCAAAGTTTGATGCGAAACTACCATACAAAGTTGGTGCATTACACGCTATGCACCATACAAAGTTTGCCGCATTACAATCTATGCGCCTAAAACACTTTCATTCATACTGTCGTATTATACACTCCTCTGTATCTATTTAGAACTGGTGTGTCGGCGGCAAGTTAAAAAACGGCGCATGCAAATTCATAGATGTCGCCTTGGCGCTGACACGCCAGTTCTAAATAGATACAGAGGAGTGTATAATACGACAGTATGAATGAAAGTGTTTTTGGCGCATAGATTGTAATGCGGCAAACTTTGTATGGTGCATAGAGTGTAATGCACAAACTTTGTATGGTAGTTTCGCACATTAAAATGTGTCATGCCATCTATAGAACAATGTGCCAGCAGTTTTTAGGCGCAATATACAGCAAGAAAAATACTGCATGCAAATTCACAGATGTCGCCTTGGCGCTGACACGCCAGTTCTAAATCACTTTAAAGCAGTGTAGAATGCGACAATATGTATGAACCTTTTGTACTGCAGTTCATACATTTTGCGCATCGTAGGTGTGATCCTGGTGCAAAGCCTATCTGTGCCGCATAGTAAGCGCAGTGGTTGGTGCACAAGAAAAGACTCAAAAGAATTCCTGACAGCTATATAAAATTGACGTCTAATTAAATAATATCAAATTAATTTACAATTAAATAATATAAAATTCTTATTAAATTATACATTTTAAAATTAATAATAATTTAAATAGAAAAATAGAAAACCAATACAGAAATACATTAAAAAAACAAAAATATAAAAATCTGAACAAAATTTTATTATTAACATCATAAATTTTTCAGTAGAAAATCAACTCAATGCATTGTTTTATTCTCTAGCAACATTCTAACCACAACCTATAAATGACTACTTCTTTAGAGGGAAAACATTTTGATGTAGTAGAAAGAGAAACATTTTAAAGTATCATTGATGTTTAGGAGCTTCGGTTCTTGTCTTTAGAGAATAAAGCAGTTCATTGAGTTGATTTTCTAGAGATAAAAATAATTATGTAAATTAAATTTCATTCGGATTTTTCATTTTCTCTAATTAAAATCTTACGAAATATATATTTTTATACTTGCAATTAATTTTTTTCATTCAGATGTAGGTCAATGGGTCAGGATTTTTTCATGCTTTATAACATTTTTAGGAACATTTTTTCATTCAAATTTTTAGATCTTTTGTTTTTAATAAACTAGATGAAACTAAATTTTAATCATGTGTTGAGCACTTTTGAAATTATGTTTTCCTTCTATTAGCCTGCATTCTTACATATGCCAATAGACGACAATCGAGGCCTCGGTGGTACTTCAGGTGCGCCAAGCGGGATTTTTCTTAGATGCTGCATTGGTTTTCAAAATTTTCTCTATTTTTCTATTAATTTTTTATTATCTATTTTTATATTAATTTTATTTTATAGAATTTTTATTTATTTTATATGACCTAATTTTAGATATTTTTATCGTTATCATAAGCTGGTCTTTATTACTTTAGGGATATTAGTTTGGAACTAATGGATATTCTTTTGCATGTTGGAAATTCTCGTTCATCTAAGACAGCTTTGGGCTCAGGCAGACCACTTTTAACTTGGTCTGCCTTGTCCCGATAGTAATGTGCCTACTTTTGGCGTTCCACATTCATAAATGTGTCTAGTCCTACGAATCTGGTGCACATCTTTGGAGCATTTGAAAGTGTCGGGGTTGGCGCAAAATGTGCCAAACTATGGAGTACGACTGTTCATACATATCTAGAACAGTGCTAGTTTTTTAGCTGAAAAAATGCCAGAAACCTTGTACATCGACATTCATACAAGTCACCTTTAGTTTCTCTTTAATAAAAATACATGGTAAAAAGTTCAATCTTAACTATTAATTAGTGGTGGATAGCACAAAATGGCTCCTGCCCATTTGTCAATTGCTTCCAGATTCTCCAAACAAGGTGAGTTTAATTTTAATTGAAGGTGTCTCCCTGTAAGTAAATGTCACAAGGCATTATGGGAAAGGAGCTGGAAAGCTCACTGCGCCCTCTATAGGTTGTAACAAATCCTCAATTTACTTCTGATTCACTGAATCTTTGAGAAGCAAAAAGGAATAATTGTCAAGCCAATATTGCTCATCTACATACGCATTTCGGGGTTTTGCCCCTCATCAGTGTAGAGCAGAGCGATATTGGCTTGACTGGTGGGAGGCGAATGAGTGGGTATGAGGAGGGGAACATCTCTCCTTATGGAGAGCACCAGTTAAGGTGTGTAGTGTTTTGTTTTGCCTTTTAGCCCACTACTCAGCATCTGCATATCACAAGGCATTATGGGAAAGGAGCTGGAAAGCTCACTGCGCCCTCTATAGGTTGTAACAAAGGTTGTAAGTAAATGTGTCAGAGTAATCTGTCCTAAAGAAGTGCCAGTCCTTCCATTTCCTTTTAAGACCCTTGATATACGTTTCAGTATGGTAAAAAATGTCTTCATGCTTATTGTCTAAAGCATATTTTCATTTAAAGATTTATTTACTAGTATTAAAACATGTTTTTGGTTTTGTTAGTCTTTTTTGTTTGCATGAAAATTTGACACTAATTTGCTTTATATTTCAGCAACGAAACATTTTTGGAAATAATCAGTGGCTCATACATGATTTTGCTGTTGTGTTTATCATATTTTTTACAAGTAAGTTAATAAAAAATGAGAATACATTATTCTTCTTCACCTCTTATCTAGATTATCGGGTACATGTATGAAAACTGTCTTGGTCTAAGACTTTCTTTGTTACCCATAGCAACCAATCAGAGCGCCCGTTTCATTCTTTCAGAGCACTAGATGAAATGTAAGGAATTCTGATTGATTGCTATGGGCAACAAAAAAAGTCTTAGACCAAAACAGTTTTCATACATGTGGCCCTATGTTTTTTTTTTTTTTTTTACTAAACTATTTGTTGACTGTGGACTGTAAACATGCATGAATTTTGTGGCTTTTTCAGTGAGTTCTACCCCTGCCTATCCAAAACTGGCAAAATACAGACCACCAGGACAATTGATTTCTCCTCCTGTCTTGTTTTCTGTTGTCTTCGGTGTTCTGTTCACAATTGCTGTGCACACGTATGCATTTCTTATGGTTCAGAATCAGCCGTGGTACAGTCATGATGACATTTACAGGTACATATATGTGAATTATGTGGCATTTGCTTTAAAAGGCAATCATTGTACTTTTTGTAACCTAACAGTGTCTAGTCTTAAATGGATATTATATAATTATTGTATAATTCGGCAACTTTTTCGCATACTTTGGGCTTTATAAATTAAATAGTATTCTAACCTAAAATGTCAATGTGATGAGCAGGAACCAGTTTCTAGCTTCTGTTTATTCAGGGCACAGCTAAAAATAAAAAATAAAATTATGTCACATCCTTCCACCTCATTCTTACGTCCTGGTCTTGGTTTGGTTCTCCATTGCCTCTGTCCTGCTCCCATTGCAGTCATGGTTTGGTCTTTCCTACCTGACATTCACTTGGTGATGCTGCCCTCTTGATGATACCTTTAGTACCATAAGTCTTTCTGTCTTACACACTGACATCTTTCTTCTTAAATGCTTGCACATGGAGGCACTTTTATTAAAGCGAATACCTAGTGACCATACAGTGGGAAAAATAAGTATTTGATATGTTGACGATTTTACAAGTTTCCCCACCTACAATTGAGAGGTCTGTAATTTTTATTGTAGGTACACTTCAACTGTGAGAGACAGAATCTAAAAAAAAAATTCCAGAACATCACATTGTATGTTTTTTAAGTAACCAGCATATTATTGCATGAAATAAGTATTTGATCACCTAACAACCAGCAAGAATTCTGTCTCTCACAGACCTGTTAGTTTTTCTTTAAGAAGCCCTCCAAGGTTGACCAAGCTTGCACACACTGCAGCAGTGGTTATATGGCAGCGAGTCTCAGAAACTGCATAAAGTTAAATAACCACTTTTGCAGTATTTTTTTTTTTATCATTATGATTATGTGTATATACTTAAAGGGAAACTATCAGCTGGTTTATGCTTCTCTATCTGAGAGCAGGAGAGGGAGAGACGCTGAGCTCTGTGATATATAGGTTTATATGATTTAAAGCAAGGTTTCGGAGTAAAGAGCAGAGAAAAACAAAACTGAAAGTCTTACTGACTCTACCAACACACAGTGATTGACAGTTTGCTCTGTACACTGAAGCAGAGAAAGCTTAACGGGGTTGTCTCACTACAAGGAATACTTTTATATTAAAAATCTTGCAAAAACAAGTCATATTGCAATATATGTCCATTAACAGTGTCCTACCTATTCCCAAATATCCCCTCTTGTGTGGGCTGCATCAGCTTCTCAGGTCGCTATAGCTACAGACCTGTTTGATATCTCCTGATAGGCTGCCAGGCTGGTTTCTATAGCTACAGGGAAGTAGAAAGGTTTTTCCAGCACTTGCGCATGGAGGGATTCAAACTTGTTTTCATATAGAACGCACCTTTATTGAAGACTTATTTAAAAACATGGTTTAAAAACAACAGCAGCATGGTTCACGCGTTTCGAGCCTGAATGCCTTGGCTCTTATTCATAACATACAAAGAACAACCATATGTCTTCATAAATACTCCTCCTATAGGACAATTAACAGCACCACATGAAAATTAACCCTATGTTATCTAGATGACTTTGAAAAGGATCTCTGTTTATACATTCTTAGAGCCATTATAGTGATATCATACTGTAGTGTGTATATAACATACACCCATATATATATAAATAGCAATATACACTATAGCAATATCACACTACAGTATATATATATATTACAATTATATATATTATTATATATATATATGTATATATATATATGTGGCATACATCCATGTATATATAAATAAACATGAAAAGTTTTAATAAATGTAGAGCAAATCTGATTTGTAATTTAGGCCTCGTGGATACCTAGTGTCCAACACTAGGATCCAAAATGCTTCCCTGTCTGTTAGACATTTTTTTCTATCTTCTCCTCGGCTAGGCTTGTCCACTATTTCAATAGCTGTAACCTTAAATGTATCTAAACATACCTGATGGACATCTCTGAAATTTTTGATGGCTCCCGATATTTTACGTAAGCTAGAATGTGTGATGTCATATAAATGTTCACGTATTCTCACATTTAAGCTTCTCGTTGTGCACCCTATATATTGTAGTCTACATGATTCGCACCAAATCATGTAAACCACATAGGTGCTATGACAGTTAATAAATTGTGTGATAGAAAAAGATTTTTGTGTCACAAATGAAGAAAAATGATTACTCTTTACCATATATTTGCATAAACCGCACCTGCTAGTTCCACATTTGTACGAGCCTTTTAAATCTAGCCATCTTCCTCTATTATTCACAGAAGAAGGAAAAAAATAGCTAGGGGAAACAATGTTCCCTATGGTGCGTGGTCTAGTAGATATATATCTGCAACCCTTGGCCAAAATTCGTTTTAAAATTGGATCTATGGTAAGAATGGGAAGATATTTCTGGATAATAGCTGTAATATCCTGAAATTGTCTGCTATATTGCGTGGAAAAAACCACAGTAGTTGATTCATTCTTGTTTTTCTTTGAACCATCAATGAGATTCTCCCTATCAAACTTTCTGGTCCTATTCAAGGCTTTCTGTATGCTCCATTTTTTGTAACCTCTCTGTTGCAATTTGTTGCTAATATGCAAACTTTCTTTCTCAAAGGAGATTGCATCGCTACAATTCCTCCTTGCCCTGATAAACTCACCTACAGGGAGATTGTGTATGACATGTCTGGGATGACAACTAGTGGCTTCTAAAATACTATTGCCAGACAATGGCTTTCTGTATGTTTGAGTATGTACAGTATCGTGCCATTAGTGGGATCCCCCGTTAATTTAAGATCCAGAAATGTCATACTTGTTGCATAATAATAATAATAATAATAATAATCTTTATTTATATAGCGCCAACATATTCCGCAGCACTTTACAATATAGAGGGTATAAGTACAGACAAACCAGACATTACATTAGAAAAAAGCTACGTACAACTCAGTCACGCGGTGTGAGGGCCCTGCTCGCAAGAGTTTATAATCTATTAGGGTGTGTGAGTGAAACAAAGGGTGACAAGTGCTTGGTTTACATGGTCCAGCCATGTTACATAAATATGGGGTAGTATACAAAAAAGTGGATGAACCTGCCATCCCAACCATACATCTATATACAGATAAGTGCCAGTGGGTGCCAAAGTTTAGGAAGTGATGAATGTGTGACAGAATTTGGGTGGTTAACAATTAGGGATCTTGATAGGTTTGTCTAAGAAAATGGGTTTTCAGAGCACCCTTAAAACTGTGAGGGTTGTGAGTATTCCTGATCACATGGGGTAACATGTTCCAGAGAACTGGTGCAATACGTGCGAAATCTTGTAGATGGGCATGGGAGGTTCGGATGAGTGAGGTGTGTAATCTTAGATCAGTAGCAGAGCGGAGAGCCCGGGTAGGGTGGTAGACAGAGATGAGGGAGGAGATGTAGGGGGGTGCACCACTGTGGAGAGCTTTATAGGTGAGAGTGATTAGTTTATGTTGTATTCTGTACTGAATAGGTAGCCATTGCAGAGACTGACACAGGGTAGAGGCATCAGTATAGCGGCTGGAAAGAAAGACAAGCCTGGCTGCTGCATTCAGGACAGATTGGAGAGGGGAGAGTTTACAGAGAGGGAGACCGATAAGCAGGGAGTTACAGTAGTCAAGACGAGAAAGAATAAGAGCAGCAATGAGAGTTTGGGCTGTTTCCACAGTGAGAAAAGGACGGATTCTGGAGATGTTCTTGAGGTGCAGGTGACAGGATCGGGCAAGGGATTGGATATATGGGGTGAAGGACAGATCCGAGTCTAGTATAACCCCAAGACAGCGGGCCTGCTGCCTAGGAGAAATGGTGGTGCCACACACACACAGAGAGATAGCAGGGTGGGGGTGGTTAGTAGACGGTGGGATGACTAGAAGTTCAGTTTTAGTGAGGTTTAGTTTAAGATACAGGGAGGACATGATGTCAGAGACAGCGGACAGACAGTCACTGGTGTTTTGTAGCAGGGCAGGAGTGATTTCTCGGGAGGAGGT
Source organism: Phyllomedusa bahiana (assembly GCA_025379985.1). Classification (NCBI taxonomy): domain Eukaryota; kingdom Metazoa; phylum Chordata; class Amphibia; order Anura; family Hylidae; genus Phyllomedusa; species Phyllomedusa bahiana. The sequence continues at coordinate 5,398 of JAODAL010056003.1, read as the reverse complement.
GTATAGTTGAGTGTCATCAACGTTGAGATGGTACTGGAAGCTGAATCTGCTGATGGTTTGTCCAATGGGGGCTGTGTACAATGAAAAGAGGAGAGGACCAAGAACGGATCCCTGTGGAACCCCAACAGCAAGAGGAAGAGGAGAGGAGGTAGAACCGGAAAATGAGACACTGAAGGAGCGGTCAGAGAGGTAGGAAGAGAACCAAGAGAGAGCGGTGTCCTGGATACCGATGGCGCTGAGCATGTTGAGGAGAAGTTGGTGATCAACAGTGTCAAATACTGCAGAGAGATCCAGAAGAAGCAGCAATGAGTAGTTGCCCTGAGATTTAGCTGTTAGGAGATCATTGGAGACTTTAGTTAGAGCAGTTTCCGTGGAGTGTAGGGTGCGGAAACCTGATTGCAGAGGGTCAGGAAGAGAGTTAGCAGAGAGATAGCGGATTAGGCGAGAGTAGACCAAGCGTTCCAGGAGTTTAGAGATGAAGGGAAGGTTAGAGACTGGTTGGTAGTTAGTAGCGCAGGACGGGTCCAGAGAGGGCTTTTTCAGTAAGGGGGTTATAATAGTGTGTTTAAAGGAGGATGGGAAGATACCAGTGGAGAGAGAGAGGTTACAGATTGTAGTGAGGTGAGAGACGACAGCTGGAGAAATAGACTGGACAAGGTGGGAGGGAATGGATCACTATGCATCACTTTGATGAGTGAAAGACAAATTAGCCTGATTGAAATTGATGTAATCGACAAATTTTGGTATGGACGTAGATGCACCCTGCCAGATGAACAGGGTGTCATCTATATAACGGCCATACCAAAAAATGTCAGACACAAAACTGTTATTCAATGAATACAAAAATTCTTCCTCCCACCATGCGACAAAAATATTCGCCAGTGATGGTGAAAAGCAGGAGCCCATAGGGCAACCTTGTACTTGCAAATAATAATCTTCATTAAAGCAAAAATAATTATGTCTTAAAAGAAAATCCGTTACAGTAACTATATATTGCTTTAAGTTATCATCATACTTGGTATATTTGTTTAAATGATGAGTAAGAGCTGTTATTGCTAGGGAAAGGGGAATTGACGTGTAGAGGGCTACAATATCACAAGATAACCATGTGTAATTTTCTTTCCAAATGATGTTTTTCATACATTTGAGAACCTCCCTAGAGTCCTTTAAATAACTGGGTGATCGTTTGACAAGAGGTTGCAAATGACGGTCCAACCAGACACTAATGTGCTGGTATATGGACCCGATCCCAGATATAATTGGGCGTAATGGGGGAGGGAAAAGCCCCTTATGTACCTTTGGTAGAGCATGTAGGATGGGAATTTTAGGAAATTTAACTATCATATTTTCTTTCTGTTTTTTATCCAACACATTTAATCTAAGAAATCTATAGCTACAGACCTGCTCTCCTCAGCAGCTCATCACTGCATGCCATTAATAGCCAGTAAATTCAAAAATGAAACTGAGAAATCAGGACTGAGATATGATGAATCGATGTAGTGAGACAAACCCTTTAAGGAGTATGGTTTGTATTTTCTCTACTTTTTACCTAGAAGTCCTGCTGCAAATCATATAAATCTATATATCACAGAACATGGCTTCTTTCCCTCTATCATATCCTGCTCTCAGATAGGACAACATGAACCATGCGACACAATTTTTCACATCTTTTTTCCTGTGTAAAATGTGCCTAAATAAATGAAAGTGGTGAATTTGTGCTCATAAATGTCACCTAAGGTTCAAGGTGGCTCACAACTGTGCTTGGTACATTAGTAATGGAACTTTGGCGCATTAGTAATGCGTTAAACATGTGTATTTGACATACAATAGTAGCCGGCAGGTCTTGCTGTGACTTGGTGTAATATGCAAGATCACTACCATAGTTTCTATTCACTGACATGCTATTCTAACACTTTTTATTTTATTTCTAGCCCATCATATGTTTGTAATCACTGATAATATTATGCTAACTCTGTAAATACATGATTAAGAACGGGATTTATGGTAGATGCTCTATTAGTTTAATTAATTTATATTATTTAATTTTAATTTTATTTAATTATAAATTAATTTTAGATTATTTAAATCTTAAATACATTGTATAGGAGATAATTTTATATTTTTGGGATCTTTTATAATTTTATATTAATTTTATATTGTGTAATTTATTATGAAATGTGTATAATTTAATTTTATATAGTTTGATAATTATCATAAATTACTTTTTATTATTTTACTGGTATAAGTTGAGAAATAAGGGACATTTTTTTCCTTAATGGCAATACTAGTTCCATTATGACAACTCAGGCAGACCACATTGAACCTGGTATTGCTGAGCCACATTCATAAATGTGTCTAACAGTACCAATGTGGTGTGACATGCCCCCAGAATGCCCACACATCTTTGGCGCATTACAAAGTGTCGGATCAGGTGCAGAATGTGCCAAACATGTTCATTCGACGTGCCATACATCGGGAAATTAGGCAGACTATTCACTTTTGGCACATTTAATGCCAGAACATTAAAAATGACCCCTTCATACATGTCCCCCTAAATGTGCATTAGTCTGCCTCTTCATCAATTCCACAAACATCAGATTTTTTAATTGACAAGATCTACCATGATTTTTTTTTTTTTTTTTTAAATCATTGAGATCATAATAAGCTAACTATGCAAATGTCCCTGCTTCGGATAAGGTAACCCTATGCGGGTGGCCATATGAAGGCGAAACTACGCTTCCATGTGGCTGCTGATGGCCGCCCAAAATACATGCAGACTTATGAATCCACTGGCAGATGCATGGGGCTGTGATTCTCAATCACATTGTGGCTGCACATTGTGACCCCACCCACAAAATAATTTGCCATCTGAAACAAATTACGGGAAGTTCATCATCTGAGTGAAGTATGGTGAATGCACATGGGATAGCTTTCTGCACAAATTTTCCACAGCAAATCTGAAGGTAAATTTGCATATAAAGTTTTGCAGCATATCGTGCAGATTTTACCCCACTTAATTGAATGGAGTAAAATTCGCAACAAATCTGTGATAGAAATTGGCATTCTATGGATTTTAAAATTTGAACTTGGCAGGAATTTGCATTTTTCTTTTTTTTATTGCATTTTCATAAAAGAATATATATTTGCCCACTATGAAGATATATGTGGCTATATTAATGTTAAGCTAAACTAATGACATTCTATTTTCTCCAAGTGCCTGTCATCCAGGAAATGAATGCTTAAATCAGAATCTTACCCATATGTTAATCAATGAAAAGAATAAAGTAAGCTATGAAAGCTTTGAAGGTACAACATTATGGCTGATAACATCCGTGCAACTTGTGACCTTCGCTTTCATCTTCTCCAAAGGAAAACCATTTCGAAAACCATTGTATACTAACTGTGAGTTCATTCTTTATTTCATCCTGTATCGGAGGATTCTTGCATGTTGAAATTAGGTTTATTACTTTTATTTTATTGTGAAATTCTAGCTTATAGTGACAGATACTTTTTGTATTTATATAAAAAGTATATTAGTAAAACAACATAATTGGCAAGCAAGATGGGATGCTATGGCAACTAATAGTATGCGATTGCTGTATTATGTAATTTTTTTAAAATGACCCATATATTGCCACGTATTTAATTAATTAAGTGGGAAGGTACTTTTTCGCCTAGAAAACTGCACCTAGAGAAAGTGCAATAAAACTGTATTTCAACGGGTTTCCTCTAGTATTATTAATGAACTTCTTAAATATTCAAACTATGTCCAAAAGGCTAAAATCTGCATCAGGATATAGCACCCAGATGAGAATATGTATATTATGTGATATTTTCAATCAAGTAGAATTTTATTCATTGTGATTAGTGTTGAGCGATTATTATCGACAAAGTTGAAATCGGCACAGATTTTATGGTGATCGGATTTTTTAGATCATGCGATAATTTAGGTTAAAATCTGTGCATCATCTATTAAGATCGCGCCATTTTCGGCGATTCCTGTCATTTTGGCGGCCAGCAAATCAGCTTACAGAATAGAGCAGGGTTAGATGTGTGTGCGAAGTCATGACTGGGATGTGTATGGTTGCGATTGGCTGGAAAAATCACATGACCTCGTTTTACATAGAACAGCCCTTCCTGTTCAGCCTCAGTGTCTCTCAGCGTCTCATAGCAGAAGGACGTGCCCTCTGCTTGTGTCCAAACAGCTCAGCGAAATTATTCTATTTCTTCACAGATAAACCTCTACTATTAGCTGTGATCCTTACAATTTAGTTAGATTAGAGATTGGAAGATTTTATGTAGTTAGGTAGAGAATTTTAAAGGAGCATCTACCGCTGTAAAGTCATGGTGGGTAGCGGGGGGGGGGGGGGGGCGCGAGCGAACACAGACAAGCTCTATAAAGAATACTGGATAAAGTTCACCAAGACTTAGTGTAGACATTGCACTGCAATAGCTTTATTATTAACAGTTTTCTATTGAAATATTTCCTGGATATTAGGCAGCCTGAAATTATAGGATACACATCTTTTCTATTAACTGCAAGTCTCTTTGTTAGGTGCAAAACTCCACTTTTATTATCAGTATACATTTCAGATAGGTGTTAATTTTCAATTTTGCCCATTCCACCTTTGTTGGTATATCCACCTTGCACTTAAATTTAAATCCAGAAATTTTATAGTCACCACAGGTGAATTGAAAGGTGCCAAAAATATCTTGTATTATACGAATACATAACAGATACGTGTTTTTTGACATTGGCGCACGACAGCATTGTTCAATGTGGAACCTTGAAATTAAATTTGTAAAAACCAATTTTATAGTCACCACAGGTGAATTGAAAGGTGCCAAAAATATCTTGTATTATACGAATACATAACAGATACGTGTTTTTTGCACTTTTGCCCAGTCCAGATTTGTTGATAGACACCTTGCACTTAAATTTGAATCCAGCAATTTTATAGTCACCACAGGTGAATTGAAAGGTGCCAAAAATATCTTGTATTATACGAATACATAACAGATACGTGTTTTTTTTACTTTGGCGCACTACAGCTTTGTTCATTGAGGCAGCTTGCACTTAAATTTGAATACAGCAATTTTATAGTCACCACAGGTGAATTGAACGGTGCCAAAAATATCGTGTATTATACGAATACATAACAGATACGTGTTTTTTGCATTTTTGCCCAGTCCAGATTTGTATATAGACACCTTGCACTTAAATTTGAATCCAGCAATTTTATAGTCACCACAGGTGAATTGAAAGGTGCCAAAAATATCTTGTATTATACGAATACATAACAGATACGTGTTTTTTTACTTTGGCGCACTACAGCTTTGTTCATTGAGGCAGCTTGCACTTAAATCTGAAAACAGCAATTTTATACTCACCACAGGG
>JAODAL010056002.1:0-23572 GCA_025379985.1 Phyllomedusa bahiana | reverse complement strand
ATTAGTGGAGGAGGATGCAGTGATTGGTGGTCTATAGCGCTCTATACAGTACAGGGGGTGTACCTACATGGTCCTGTAATGCTCTTACATGTATTAGTGAGGGAGGATGCTGTGGATTGGTTGTCTTATAGCGTCTCTCTTTACAGTACAGTTGCGGTATCCATGTTCCTGGTACTGCTCTTACATGTATTAGTGAGGTGCATCGCAGTGATTGGTGGTCTATAGACCTCTCTACTAGTACAGTGGGGTACTACATGTACCGGTATGCTCTTACATGTATTAGTGAGGAGGATGCACGTGATTGGTGGTCTTTAGCACCTTCCCATACAGTACGTACTAATGTCCTGTACTGTCTTACATATATTAGTGAGGAGGATGCAGTTAATGCAGTCTATAGCTAACCTCTCGTACAGTACAGTGTGGGTAGTAATGTCCTGTACTGCTGCTTACATGTATTAGTTGAGAGTGGAAGCAGTGATTGGTGGTCTATAGCATCTGCTCTACTGTACGTGTCGGTTCTTTATCCTGTCCTTGACTGCTCTTACATGTATTAGTGAGGAGGATGCAGTGATGGTTGGTCTATAGATCTCTCTACAGTTCAGTGGTGGTATACATGTCCTGTACTGCTTCTTATATGTATTAGTGAGGCTCAGATGTCAGTTGATTGGTAAGTCTATAGCACATCTCTACAGTCCAGTGTGGTAACTCATGGTCTGTACTGCTCTTATTGTATTTGTGAGTCGAGGATCTGCAGTGATTCGGTAGTGGTCATATAGCGCATCTCTACAGTACAGTGCGGTATTCCATGTCCAGTACTGCTCTTACATGTATAGTGAGGTGCTTTGCAGTGATTGGCGGTCTATAGCGATCTCTACAGCACAGTGTGATTACTTACATGTCCTGTACTGATCTTACCATGTTATTAGTGGGCTGCATGCAGTATTGGCAGTCTAGTAGCGACCTCTCTACAGTACAGTGGGTGCTACATGTCCTATCCTGCTTGTCATGTATTAGTGAGGTGCATGGCAGTGATTGGAGGTCTATAGTCCCTCTCTACAGTTCTGTGCGGGTACTACATGGGTACCCTATACTGCCTTTACATGTATTAGTGAGGTGCTTGCCAAGTGATTGGAGGTCTATAGTCCCTCTCTACTAGTACAGTGCGGGTACTGCATGCCTGTACTGCTCTTAAATGTATTAGTCGAGGTGCATGCAGTGTTTAGGGGTCTATAAGGCCATCCGCTACAGTACAGTGTGGTACTACAGATCCTGTTACTGCTCTTACATGTATTAGTGAGGTGCATGCCTGTGATTGGTGGTCTATATTAATTAATAATGCCTCTCTACAGTACAGTGAGGTAATACATGTCCTGTACTGCTCTTACATGTTATTAGTGACGATGCATGCAGGTGATTGGTGGTCTAGTAGCGCCTCTCTACAGTACAGTGCCGGCTACTACATGTCTATTGTACTGCTCTTTACATGTATTAGTGAGGTGCATACTGTGATTGTTGGTCTATAGCGCCTCTCTACGGTACAGTGCGGTACTACATGTCCTGTACTGCTCCTACATGTGGCAGGATTTGCATCTTCTTTAGGCACCAGATAAGGGCCCTACTTTCTTATTTTCTGATCCGTTATGTATAAAGTCCATGACCCTAGAAGCTCCTGTCCTCATCATAGAAAGTGATTTCCAGCCTCCAGCAGCTCTCTCTGATGTTACATGGAAGGATGCGCTTTATCTGGATTAGTATCTGCGCCATTTTATTTAGTCTTCATTTGCATATGTTGTGGGGACATTTTAGGGACTTGGGAAACAATTCCAGGTTTTCCATAGTGTTATGGTTTCATCATACAATGGTTTCCGCTTACATTGGTCACCCTGGAACCTGTTAATATGGATGCTGAGGGACCTGTGTGCTCTTGGCTTGTGTGGGGCCGCGTATGCTTAGGACATAGCTCCTTTTTTGCATAAGAAAGTGTTATTAATGTTGTCCTGTACAGGCAAATACTAATACAACATATATCACGCGGTGTAAGTTTTTCCATCATCATAGTTTATGGCGAGGTTTGCCCCTGTATGCCGGTCCACATTCTGTAACAGGGTAAAACCTCTCCAAAATAACAGTGGTCTATTCTATGGCCTGTGTCTACAGTTTTGCGATCAAAATGGAACTATTCAGGCTACAATTTCTCTAAATCTAAAATATTTGAATATTTTGAATGTGAAAGTCAGTTTATTTATTTTTTTTTTTACTCTATGCTTTTGTCCTTTTGGTGGAAAATAAAAGAGTGTAAAATGCCCAATGAGCCCCTAATCACCTGACCGTGTGGCCTAATGGATAAGGCGTCTGACTTCGGATCAGAAGATTGAGGGTTCGAGTCCCTTCATGGTCGATTTTTTTTTATTACATTATATTTTTACAGGTCTAGTTATTTTGTATTTACAAGCAGAATAACAGAATAGTAAGATAGTTACTAAGATAATTACATTACAACCAGTGGATTCTCTATACAAAAGACAAAGAATCTTTCTCCCCAGCCCCTTCAATGCTCATTCATGTTCCCTGTCATCAGATAAGAAGTGCAAACATGCAAGCACGGCCAGATCAGCTCCTGTCAGCTCCTGGTCGTGTCTAATGTAAACTGTCAGGAAACAAAGGCCATGTAAGGAAGGCTGTAGCTCACACATGATTCACTTTTTGTAATCACATATATTTAGAAAAGTGATTAAATACCCATTTTGGAGGATCCCACGTCAACATTACATCGTGACAAAACCCCATTAAAATTTATACTCACAATCTGTGGTTTTACTATGTTTAGTTCATCTGAGCAATCAGTGGGTGAGTAAAGATGAAGGCGTTTCTTTAGCAGCTAGTTTGTTCGTGATATAAATCTCTTTCATTTACACAAGCAATGAGTAAATCCTGTTACTATTGTTATTGTTTGATAGAATCAAGCATACATTTCTGGAGAAGGGTCACAATGTAGGGGAAACTTTTTTGGCAGCCATGTTGACCATTTGGAAAACTTGTTTCAGTAAAAAAAAAATTACATTTTTGAAAATGTTAACATAATTGTCCCATCTAGCTGGTTTCACTCTTCTCAGCCACTCTGGCTTCTACTTTCTGGTGGGCTGTGGGTGGTTCTACAGCTTGAGGCTCCCACTTCCTGTTCAGGTTGTGGGTGGTTCTACAGCTTCAGGCTCTCACTTTCTGTGCAGGCTGTGGGCGGTTCTACAGCTTCAGGCTCTCACTTTCTGTTCAGGCTGTGTGTGGTTCTACAGCTTCAGGCTCTCACTTTCTGTTCAGGCTGTGGGCGGTTCTACAGCTTCAGGCTCCCACTTTCTGTTCAGGCTGTGGGCGGTTCTACAGCTTCAGGCTCCCACTTCCTTTTCACGCTGTGGGCGGTTTTACAGCTTCAAGCTCCCACTTCCTGTTCAGGCTGTGGGTGGTTCTACAGCTTGAGGCTCTCCCTTCCTGTTTAGGCTGTGGGTGGTTCTACAGCTTCAGTTCCCCTGTTCAGCCTGTAGTCAGTCCTGTACTGCTCTTACATGTAGTAGTGAGGTGCATTCAGTGATTGATGGTCTATAGCGCCTCTCTACAGTACAGTGCAGTACTACATGTCCTGTACTGCTCTTACATGTATTGGAAAGGGTTTGCATGCAGTGATTGGTGGTTGTATACGGCCTCTCTACAGTACAGTGCGGTACTACATGTCCTTTACTGTCTTATATGTATTAGTGATGTGCATGCAGTGATTGGGGGTCTATAGCGCCTCTCTATAGTACAGTGCAGTACTACATGTCCTGTACTGCTCTTTACATGTATTAGTGAGGTGCAGGCTGTGATTGGTGGTCTATAGCGCCTCTCTACAGTACAGTGCAGAACTACATGTCCTGTACTGCTCTTATATGTATTAGTGATGTGCAGGCAGTAATTGGTGGTCTATAGCGTCTCTCTACAGTACTGTGCGGTACTACGTGTCCTGTACTGCTCTTACATGTATAGGTGAGGTGCATGCTGTGATTGGTGGTCTATAGCATCTCTCTACAGTACAGTGCGGTACTACATGTCCTGTACTGCTCTTACATGTATTAGTGAGATGTATGCATTGATTGGTGGTCTATAGCACCTCTCTACAGTACAGTGCGGTACTACATGTCCTGTACTGCTCTTACATGTATTAGTGAGATGCATACAGTGATTGACAGTCTATAGCTCCTCTCTACAGTACAGTGCGGTACTACATGTCCTGTACTGCTCTGACATGTATTAGTGAGGTGCATGCAGTAATTGGTGGTCTATAGCGTCTCTCTACAGTACAGTGCGGTACTACGTGTCCTGTACTGCTCTTACATGTATAGGTGAGGTGCATGCCGTGATTGGTGGTCTATAGCATCTCTCTACAGTACAGTGCGGTACTACATGTCCTGTACTGCTCTTACATGTATTAGTGAGATGTATGCATTAAATTGGTGGTCCTATAGCCCCTTTCTCTACAGTACAGTGCGGTACTACATGTCCTGTACTGCTCTTACATGTGTTAGTGAGGTGCATGCAGTGATTGGCAGTAAATAGCGCCTCTCTACAGTACAGTGCGGTACTACATGTCCTGTACTGCTCTTACATGTATTAGTGAGGTGCATGCAGTGATTAGTGGTCTATAGCGCCTCTCTACGGTACAGTGCGGTACTTCATGTCCTGTACTGCCTTTACATGTATTAGGAGGTGCATGCAGTGATTGGCGGTCTATAGCACCTCTCTACAGTACAGTGCAGTATACAGTCTGTACTGCTCTTATGTGTATTAGTGAGGTGCATGCAGTGATTGATGGTCATAGCCCCTCTCTACAGTACAGTGGGGTACTACATGTCCTGTGCTGCTCTTACATGTATTAGTGAGGTGCTTTGCAGTGTTTGGAGGGTTTCTATAGCGCCTCTCACAGTACAGTGCGTTACTGCATGTCCTGTCCCGCTCTTACATGTTTTAAAGTGAGGTGCATGCAGTGATTGGTCGTCTATAGCTCCTCTCTACAATACAGTCCCGGTACTGCATGTCCTGTATTGCTCTTACATGTATTAGTGAGGTGCATGCAGTAATTGCTGGTTTATAGCGCCTCTCTACAGTACAGTGCGGTACTACATGTCCTGTAATATTTTATGGCTGAGGTTTGCCCCTGTATGCCAGTCCACATTCTGTAACCGGATAAAATGACCTCTGCAAAACAACAATGGCCTGTTCTATGGCCTGTGTCTACAGTTTTGCGACCAAGATGGATTTATTCAGGCTAGAATTTCTCTAAATCTAAAATTTTGGAATATTTTGAATGTGAAACTCAATTTACTTTATTTTATTTATTTTTGTTGTTGTTGTCTTTTTCCTAGGTCTTTCTGGTGAAAAATAAAAGTGTGTAAAATGCATGATGCACCCCTTATCATCTGACCGTGTGGCCTAATGGATAAGGCGTCTGACTTCGGATCAGAAGATTGAGGGTTCGAGTCCCTTCATGGTCGATTTTTTTTTTTTACTTATTTATTTTTTTAACATTTTATTTTTTCCGGGCCTATTTATTTTGTCTTTACAAGCAGAATTACCGAATATAGAAATATTTGTTGTTTTATACTCACAATCTGTGGTTTAAAGGGAATCTGTCACCAATTTTTTTTTTTACTTATTAAATCAAGCCCCTGATCCATATTCTTTTCCTCTCAGCCGTTTTTATTTCCTGATTGTGGATTTCTCTATTCGGACGTCTATATATGATTGTGGGGAAGACATTCTTGCTTGCACTGCTTTAACAGCAGTCAAAGAGATTTCTTTACAGCAGCTTCATCCCCTAGGATTCTTAAGACAGTTTCTGTCCCATAGACTTGTATAGAAGAGTTTCACTGTAAGGGAGGGAAGAGGGGGGAGCTGTGGGCATCTCCTCCTGTGACTGGTGGATCCTGTTGTTATCTATTTACATTGGTGTCTCCTTTCAGTTGGGCCCTTTGTGCTGATAATGAGCAGACCACTGAAAATCTCTCAAACAAAACATGAAGTGTCAGATATTATTAGGCCGTGGCCTAAGTGAAAACTGAGGATTAAAAATTTTTTAAAAAAAATATTGAGTGATAGGGAAAATTAAAAAAAATAAATCTTAAAAATTAGTTTAACATAAAAATGTGATTTTTAAACAGAAAGTCTTTTTTTGTGGAACATTCCATTTAACTATTGTGGGGGTTTTTCTGAGGCAATCAGTGGTTAGCAAAGATGAAGAATTTTTCTTAAGCATATTTTGTTGGATTAATTATTTCATTTACACAAGCAGGTAAATCCTGTTACTATTGTTATTGTTTGATAGCATCTAGATACTTTTTGGAAAGGGTCAAAATGTGGGGGAATTTTTTTTGGCGCCTGTTTTACCATTTGGAAAACTTGTTTCAGTAAAAAAAAAATTTCATTTTTGAAAAAAGTTAACTAATTGTCCCCTCTAGCTGGGTTTTACTCTTCTCGCCCTCTGGCTTCTTTTCTTCCTTTCAGGCTGTGGTTTTTACAGTTGAGGCTCTCCCTTCCGTTTAGGGTGTGGGTGGTTCTACAGCTTTGTTTCCCTGTTCACCGTAGTCATCCCGTACTGCTCTTCATGTATTTGTGAAATGAAAAATGATTAATGGTCTAGTGTGTCTTTCCCTACAGTGCGGTTTTAAAATGCCTGATCTCTTTCAAGTATTAGTGAGGTACATGCAGTATTGGTGGTCTATAGCGCCCCTTTCCCCGCTAGTGCAGTATACATGTCCCGACGCCTTACATTATTATGAGGGCATGCAGTGATTGGTGGTTATAGGCCTTCTCTATGTACAGGCGGTACACATGCCCCTACGCTTTAATTATTAGTGGTGCATGCGTGATTTTGGGTCTATAGCCCTTTTAACACAGTGCAGTACTAATGTCCTGTATGTCTTACATGATTTTTTGAGTGCAGCAGTGATTGGTGGTCTAAAGGCCCCCTATATACAGTGGGTACTACTGTCCTGTATGCCTTACTTTTTTGGAGGGGCATGCAGTGATTGGCGGGCTATGCACCTTCTACAGTACAGTGCGTCTAATGTCCTGTACTGCTTTTTACATGTAATTTTTGGGGTGCATGCAGTGATTGGGGGGTCTATAGGCCTCTCTAAGTACATCTAGACTACATGTCCTTATTGCTTTACATGTATTAGCAAAGGGGCATGCAGTGATTGGGGCATGCGCTCTTACAGTACAGTGTGGTACTAATGTCCGTACTGCTTTACTTTTATTGTGAGGGGCTTTCGTGATTGGCGGTCTATGACCTCTTACAGTATGGCGGTACTAAAAGTCCTGTACTGCTCTTCATGTATTACTGATGATGCAGTTTGATGGTCTATAGCGCCTCTTCTTACAGTTTTCTAATACAGTCCTGTACTGCTCTTACATGTATTAGTGAGGTGCAGGTAGTGATTGATGATCTATAGCGCCTCTCTACAATACAGTGAGGTACTGCATGTCCTGTATTGCTCTTACATGTATTAGTGAGGCGCATGCAGTGATTGGTGGTCTATAGCGCCTCTCTACAGTACAGTGTGGTACTACATGTCCTGTACTGCTCTTAAATGTATTACCTAGGGGCATGCAATGATTGGTGGTCTATAGCTCCTCTCTACAGTACAGTGCGGTACTACATGTCCTGTACTGCTCTTACATGTATTAGAGAGGTGTAGGTAGTGATTTGTGGTCTATAGCGCCTCTCTACAGTACAGTGCGGTACTACATGTCCTGTACTGCTCTTACATGTGCCAGGAAGAGCATCTTCTTTAAGCAGCATAATAAGGACCCTACTTTCTTATTTTCTGATCCGTTATGTATAAAGTCCATGACCCTAGAAGCTCCTGTCCTCATCATAGAAAGTGATTTCCAGCCTCCAGCAGCTCTCTCTGATGTTACATGGAAGGATGCGCTTTATCTGGATTAGTATCTGCGCCATTTTATTTAGTCTTCATTTTGCATTATGTTTGGGGACATTTTAGGGACTTGGAACAAATTCCCAGTTTTCCATAGAGTTATGGTTTCATCATAAAATGGTTTCCGCTTACAATGGTCACCCTGGAAGCAGTTAATATTGGATGCTGAGGGACCAGCGTGCTCTTGGCTTGTGCTGGGCCGGTATGCTTTGACATAGCTCCTTTTTTGCATAAGAAAGTGTATTCTGTTGTCCTGTACAGACAAATACTAATACAACATATATCACGCGGTGTAAGTTTTTCCATCATCATAGTTTATGGCGAGGTTTGCCCCTGTATGCCGGTCCACATTCTGTAACAGGGTAAAATGACCTCTACAAAACAACAATGGCCTGTTCTATGTCCCGTGTCTACAGTTTTGCGATCAAAATGGATCTTTTAAGGCTAGAATTTTTCTAAATCTAAAATTTTAGAATATTTTGAATATTTTCAAATTTTTTTTGTTATTTTATTCTTTTTGGTGGGACATAAAACAGTGTAAAATGCCCGATGAGCTGCTTAGCACCTGACCGTGTGGCCTAATGGATAAGGCGTCTGACTTCGGATCAGAAGATTGAGGGTTCGAGTCCCTTCATGGTCGTTTTTTTTTTTTTTAGTTATTTTTTTTTTTTTAATTATATTTTTTCTGGGCCTATTTATTTTGTCTTTACAAGCAGAATAACCGCGTACAGAAATATTTGTTATTTTAAAATTTATACCCACAATCTGTGGTTTGACTATGTTTAGTTCGTCTGAGCAATCAGTGGATGAGCAAAGATGAAGGCGTTTCTTGAGTAGTTTCAAAAAAAATCTCCAGCATCTTCTAAGATAGTGATATTTATCCCAAAATTTCCATAATATCCATAAGACAGATTCAGACAGACAAAGCAGTACGAATTTTTTGGTGTGTGCCCCTTTCTCTACCCTTTAATTCTTTTTTTTTAAAACCTTTCTTTGGAGTCTAACAACTTTCCGTGCATCCTCCATGTTGGATGAGTGCTATTTGTATCTGTATTGAAGTTCTCTTTAGCACCTTATATGCTAGTGATAGTGTTAATATTGTTATTGTTCGATAGAATCAAGCATACATTTCTGGAGAAGGGTCACAGTGTAGTGTGCTTTTTTTGGCAGCCATGTTGACCATTTGGAAAACTTGTTTTGGTAAACAATTTTTTTCATTTTTTAAAATATTAACATAATTGTTCCATCAAGCTGTTTTCACTTTTCACCCTATTCAGTTTCTACTTCCAGTTCATGTGTGGGTGGTTCAAAAGTTAAAACCCCTCATTTCCCTTTTCGGGGCTGGGGGTGGTTCTACAACTTCAGGTTCCCACTTCCGTTTAAGCTAGGGGGGTACCAGCTTCGGGCTCCACTTCCTTTTAGGCTATGGGAAGTACTACGCTTAGGCCCCCATTTGTTCCCTGGGAAGATTCACGTCCAGGAGTTAAAAAAGGGGACTGTGAATCTCCTCTTGTGACTGGGGATCTTGTTTATTATTCCTTTGGGTTCCTTCATTTGACCCTCTTTGTGCTGATAATGAGCAGAAATGAAAAATCTTTCTTACAAAAGGAAGTTTAAATATTATTAGGCCTAGGGCCAAAGTGAAAACTGCAGGATTTCGAATTTTTAAAAAAATATTGAAAGTGTAGGGAAAAATAAAAAAAAATAAAAAAAAATTCTTAAAAAATGTATTGAACATAAAAATGTGGGTTAAGCAATAAGTCATTTTTGATGACACATTCCCTTTAATTACTTTCGTTGCCGCCTTTGAACCTGTTCAAGCTCTACAATGTCTTTCCAATATCATTTTATCTAAACTGTAAAACTCTGTTTTTTCAGCACTAAACTTAATCAGCTTCTGTCAGAACTCCCTGCTCCTTAGTTTCCAGCTGTTCTAAGCTCCTAACACAGTCTCTGGTTGGAAGGATAATGCATGGAAATTTTGCCCCTAAGGTCAAGTTCATACTTGCCATTTTTCAGAGGAGTTTTTTTTTTATGTTTTTCCGCCGCGGCAATACTGTCTCCTCTAAATATTACATGAATGCAAATAGGATTGGTAAAAAATATTTCCTAGAAAAAAAAAAACCTGTAATATCTCCGAATCGGCCTTTAGGTAGATGGACTCGGCCGCCGTGACCATCAATCACCCCTCAGAAATTTGGATGTAGCGTTGCTCCTTTGTTGTGAGGAGTGCCTCTCCCATTGAGTTGTATGAGTGACCGCGTGGCCTAATGGATAAGGCGTCTGACTTCGGATCATAAGATAGAGGGTTCGAGTCCCTTCGTGGTTGTTTTTCTTTTTTAAATTTAAATTTAAAAATAACTTTAATTATCTAAACATTAATATTAATAGAGAAAAAGTCTGGTACTGAGTTAGTTAAAAAAAAAAAATATTCTGTAATGAGAAGAAAAAATTAACAATCTTGCAGATGTGATACCTTTCAATGGCTAACATCGGACAGTAGATTCCTAGATCATAATAAATTAGATTACACAATAGAAATGTATATTCATATAATAATGGATCTTTCAAAAGTTTTCATCCTACAGACGAAATTTTATGTCAGAAGTGGGATTTGAACCCACGCCTCCATTCGGAGACCAGAACACCCATGATAGGGAAGAGAGTCCTCTTGAGTCTGGCGCCTTAGACCGCTCGGCCATCCTGACACACATATTGCAGAACAACTGACGCGCTGATCCCTCTTGATGGGGTATTACCATTATGGTACTTCTGCCTGACTGGTCGGCTGCAGGTTACAATCAACCTAAAGTGATTGGCTGTGCTCAGAAATCTCATAAAAATGTACAGAAACACTGTCGAACTGGGTTGCTTGGGGTCCACCAGTAGATTTGGTTCTTAGGCTCCACCAGTGGAGTTGATTCTTGGGGCCCACCAGTGGAGTTGTTTCTGGGGCCCCATCAGTGGAGTTGATTCTTGGGGCCCCATCAGTGGAGTTGATACTTGGGGCCACCAGGGGAGTTGATTCTTGGGGCCACCAGTGGAGATGATTCTTGGTTACCACCAGTGGAGTTGATTCTTGGTTACCACCAGGGGCTGATTCTTGGGGCCACCAGTGGAAATTATTCTTGGGGCCCACCGGTGAAGCTGATTCTTTGAGCCACCAGTGAAGTTGATTCTTGGGACCACCAGAGGAGGGGATTCTTGGGACCACCAGAGGAGTGGATTCTTGGGACCACAAGGGGAGTGGATTCTTGGGGCCCATCAGTGGAATAGATTCACATTAGATTTAATTTTAAAATAACTTTAGTTACCTCAACAATAATGTTGAGGAAACATTATTGAAAATAGAGGAAATACTCTTGTACCGTGTTAGCCATTGTAAAAATGTTTTATTGTTCTGTGGTGATCTTGCAGATCCTTGATGTCTAGCACCCGGCAGTAGATTCCTAAATCATAATAAATTAGATTACACAACAGAAATTTATTTTTATTTAATAATGGATCTTGCAAATGTTTTCGTCCTAGGAACAAAATTTTATGTCAGAAGTGGGATTTGAACCCACACCTCCATTTGGAGACCAGAACACCCATGATGGGGAAGAGAGTCCTCTTGAGTCTGGCGCCTTAGACCGCGCAGCCATCCTGCCACACATATTGCAGGGCAACTGACGCGCTGATCTCTCTTGATGGGGTATTACCATGGTACTACTGCCCAACTGCAGGTTACAGGAATGTGGCTGTGCTTAGAAATCTCATAATAACGTACAGAAACACAGTCGAACTGGGTGGCTTGGGGGCCACCAGTGGAGTTGATTCTTGGGGCCAACAGAGGAGATGATTCTTGGAGCCCACCAGTGGAGATGATTCTTGGTGCTCACCAGTGGAGATGATTATTGGAGCCACCAGTTGAGATGATTCTTGGGGCCACCAGTGGAGATGATTCTTGGGGCCACCAGTGGAGATGATTCTTGGGGCCACCAGTGGAGTTGATTTTTACACCTCCAGTGGAAATTATTGTTGGGCCCACCAGTGGAGCTGATTCTTGGGGCCCACCAGAGGAGTTAATTCTTGGGGCCCACCAGTGTAGTTGATTCATGGGACCACCAGTGGAGATGATTCTTGAGGCCCATTTGGATCAGAAGATTGAGGGTTCGAGTCCCTTCGTGGTTGTTTTCCTTTTTTAAAATTTTAAAATAATTTTAGTTACCTAAGCAATAATGTTAACAGAGAGAAGTCTGGAGCCGTGTTGGCCGGTTGAAAAAAGTTTTATTATCCTTCAGTGAAGAAAAAAGGAGCAAACTTGCAGATATGATACCTTCCAATGTCTAACATCGGGCAGTAGATTCCTAGATGATAATAAATTAGATTACACAACATAAATGTATATTCATATAATAATGGATCTTGTAAAAGTCTTCATCTACAGACAAAAGTTTATGTCAGAAGTGGGATTTGAACCCACGCCTCCATTCGGAGACCAGAACACCCATGACAGGGAAGAGAGTCCTTTTGGGTCGGGCGCCTTAGACCCCCGGGCCACCCGACAACATACTTGCAATCTGGGGGTTTACAGAACAGTGGCCATTCATTCCCACAGCTCTCCACGTTCACCTCTGTTAGAGTTATTGATCACAGCCAAACTAATGTGATAGACGTCTTGGAAAATTCATAGAAAAAAACAGAAACGACAGTGTCGAAAAAAAATGGTGCTTGGGGGCCCACAGTGGATTGATTTTAGGGCCCACCCAAGGAGTTGGCTCTTAGGGCCCACTAGTGGAGTTGATTCTTAGGGCCCACCAGTGGAGATGATTCTTGGGGTCCTTTCTACAGCTACTATCCATGACTCTTGCTTTCTGTCTCTACTTTTCTGCCTTTGTACCTGAAAAGCAGCCCCAGACCCTTCCCCCATCCGCCCCGTTGACGTGAGCATTCTCAGACCCCTTCCGTACCTGCCCCAACAGAACATAAAAAAACTGATTAACACCCCCTTTTACGTTACCTATAGACATTAAGGAAGATCTATTAAGCTAAATGTGCTAAATTTGCATTATGACAGATTTATTACATATTCTAAACACTTAGGGGAAGATTTGCTAATGCAAAACAGGTACACCGGGACCCATTTCTCATCCATTAAAAAGGTCTGGATCTGTGAAAGGGGGGTTTGTGGACCCCCGGACCCCCGCAAGGAGGGTATTAAGCCACGCGGGAACGGAATTAAAGTACCCCCGGGTTTTTTCCCAGAGCCCCCCGAAAAAGCGGGGATGGACTTGTGCGGTTTGAGGCCCCCGGTCGTCCCCCTGAGTGACTGCTTGCGGGTGGCACCCGAGTGCAGCGTGGGCAGAATCTTTATCCAGAATGAGTCTGGGCAGGACGGGTCGGGAAAAGGGCGCAAAGGTTCGGGGTGGGGACAGGCAGGGGTGGGGGCAGGCGGCAAAAGGTTCGGTTTCAAAAAAACGTGAAAGAGGTCTGGTACAGGGGAAAGGCAAAATACATTTTGGGAACGCTTTAGTAAGGACGAGGAAACATAGATCCAGCAAGGGTGTTGTGTGGACGTACCTTAATTTGGGAAGCGCCAGGCAAATTAAAAAATTAACGGGGCGCTGGCCTTTTTAAACCCCGAAACGGGGCCGGGGGGCGGGGCCTTAGGACACAGGCCGCGCCCCCCGGCCGGCAGGGGACGCGGACGGCACAGGAGCGGGGTTGGGTGAGCCCCTGGCAGTTAGCCCCCCCCGGGCCCGTCCCGGGGGCCGCGGCGGCCCCCCCCCGGGGGGACCCCCGGACGGGGGGTCAGGGGTGCGCCCCCGGCCCGGGGGCCGGGAGCAGGGGGGCCCGTGAAAAATTGTTTAGTGTCTGTTTTGTTTACACTTCCTATCAGCTCACTCAATAATTTTACCAAAATTTTGGTAAATTTTTCAGCAAATGGCATTGTACATGAAGCCATGACTCTTTTTCCACCAACAACACCCCTTTCTGTGAAGCCACAACCAGAACTGTCTAAAATAGACAGTAACACAGTAAATGGGGTGTAAGCATGGTAAGGTTTTTTGTGGAAAGAGCAAAAGAGGAATTTTTTACTCCACTATTTTGGTGTAAAAAAGACACAATATTTTGCACAATCGCATTGGCTAAAATATTTACGACTTTTAAACTGTTTTACTCCGAACTTGTTAAATTTCTATAGTGAACAGAGCTGAACTCTGGCCTCGCACTGTCTGACAAATTTACTAATATTTGCTCCCAAAAGTAGTGCAAATGAAGCCAGAATTCTACTTCAGGTTCCAGTTGGCTTCGATTTTTTTTTAGACAGGCGCATGGACACTGAAAGATGCATCAAATTAAATTTTCTGTATTTTACACCTGTGCACTTTTCAGTAAGGCGGGTGTATTTTCTGCCAGTCCTGATACATTTTCCCCAAAGTAAGTCAGGATTCTGGCACAATTGCCAAAGTAAACTTACCTCTTAGGCTAAGTCTACACAGCTAAAGTTAAAATACCATTGAAAATCCGATGGGATTTTAACTTCGCCGCACAACAGTGTTTGTGCAAAAAAAACGCAGTTGGGGTTTTGGTTCCCCCCGGGCCCCCTCACTGAGGGGTATGGGGAAATTTAATGGGAATCCCGGGGCAGATAGAACACGTTTTAACCTATGCTGTGTAAATGTAACGCACAGAGGTAGTGGATCCTCTGGACCACCGCAAGCGATGGTGAAAGCCCACCCGGGATGGGTCTTAAAAATTTTTCCCTTCGCCTTTTTTAAACATCTACTATAAAATAATCTAAAAAAAAACCCTTGACCCCTCTTCCTGCAACTATCGCCCCCCCTTCATGCTCCTTTTGCTTCTAAAACCCCCGAGAGCAGTCTCCCTTTAAAAATGCCTCCCACCTCTCCTCCAACTCTCTTCTTGACCCCAAAATCTGGTTTTCGACCCCCCCACTCTACCGAAACTGCCCTAAACCCAAAATCACTATTTACCTATAATCTAAATCCTCATGCCCTACTCTGTGTTTTTCCTCTTAGACCCGCCTTCCTTGACACTGTCGACCCTTTTCCTCCTGCTAAAATCCTCCCTCCCTGGGATCAGGACTTGGCTCTTTTTGGATTCCTGTCCTCACTGATCGGATTTTAGCGTCTCTCATTCTTGCTCCACCTCCTCCCCCCGGCACTCTCTGTTGGTGTCCCCCAAGGGGCGTCCTGGGTCCACTACTCTTCTCTATCTACCCCTTTGGCCTCGGGACTCATGCCTCACACGGCTTTCATTACCCCTGTTTCTGATGAACCAACTTAAATCTTGGCCCCGATGTCCTTCTCTACTCTCCGGACCCCACTGTCTGTCCCCCATTTCCCCTTTTTCCATCAGTTCCTAAAAAATAAATGTGGAAGGGGAAACAGAACCCCTTTTTTTCCCCCACAAAATTACCCCTGCCCCTGTCTCTCTATTACAGTCAAGGCTCTACACTTTTTACCGGCCCACAAGTCCGCTGTTTGGGGGGAATCCTAGGGGCTCTGTTTTTTCTTTCAAACCAAAACATCCAAACCCTCACCTCTCTGCCGCCTCCACCCGAAAAAAACTCTGCATCCGCTCAAATTTCCCGGCTATGACACTACAAAAAAGCTGGTCCATGCCTTGTCATCTCCCCCCTAGACACTGCAACATCCTTCTCAGTGGCCCCCCAGTAGACCCCCGCTCCCCTCCAAACCATCCTTAACTCTGCGCCGTCTTATCCCCCTCTTTCCTCGTACTCCTTGCCTCTTCCCCCTGCCAATCCCTTCACTGGTTTCCCATTTTCCAGCGAATTCATTTCAAATAGCAACTTGACCCACAAGGCTCCCATGACCCTCCCCTCCATACATCTCGCCCTTATTCCAAAAATCTCCCCCCACGCACTCTGCTCCCCCGGCCTTTCCTCTGCTCCCCCTTATCAGTCCTCACACAACGTCTCCCGACTTCCCGTGCTTCACCCAACTCTGGAACCCCCTGCCCCACACATCGACTCTCCCCCCACTTTCACCCGCTTCAAAAACAACCTGAAAAGCCATTTCTTCAGCTTGCCTAAACCTTCACTAAACTTGTCACTACTTCCCCCACAGACTTTTTGCCCCTCACCTCCTGTCCTTTCCCCTCCTTGTAATTGTAAGCCCTCGCGGGGGGGTCCTCTCTCCCCTGTCATGCCAATTGTCATTTCCTTATACTTTTCTCTTGGATTATGTAATGATGTAACCCCCCCCGAATGCAGGCCGGAAAAAATGGCCTTTAAAATAAATAATAATAATTTAAATTTAAAAATAATAAGTGGGCCCGGGTTTTCCCAGACCCCCCGGGAAAGCGGGATGGACTTGTGCAGCGGGAAATTACCAGGGGCTTCCCTGGCGGGATTGCTTGGGTGGGCAGCCGAGGGGAAAAAAATTTGGCAGAGTCTATTGGGCCCGCGGTAGGTCAGGGCGGCGGGAGGTTCGTGGACGAGAGGCGAAGCAAAGGGGGGTCGGAACAGGAATCACGGACGAGGCAGAGAACGCTTTCACAATAGGCTATGAGGGCACTAAAGATCTGGCAGAGAACTGCCGGAGGAGGAGTCCTTATATAGGGTCAGCGGCCGGCAACAGCCAATTATCGGCGCGCTGGCCCTTTAAATCTGAGGAAGCCGGCCCGCGCGCTTCCTAGGGAGGCGGGACGCACGCACCGGCCGGCACTAGGACACAAGGAGTCAGGAGTGCGGGCGGGTAAGTCACAAAAGTCCGGGGGACGAGTGCGCCCATGCCCTGGCACACGGACCGCGGAGCCACTCGCACCGGAGGGACAGCAGAACGACGGACGCGCTCGCAGCCTCCCCCACGGGCTGCGGCGCCGTCCGTGACAGTAAATTACAGCACAGATTTTATATTGAGGTCTACACAACGATGGGAACAGTCTGATTTTAAATTTTTAGACTCTGCTAAAGATTTGCCGAGAGGCTAGGTCTCCACACCACAGGAATTCCGTCGTATTTTGAATGCACAGTACACTGTGCTGTATAGACTGCAATAAAAAAATCCGTGCTGTATGCGTCTACACAGCACGGAATTTTTACTGCCAGTTTTAAAATCTGGCGGAATATGCAACATGTTGTATATTGCGACGGATTCCCATACATTCAATGCACTGGGCTGACGGCAAATCCGAAAGCTGACCGCGGCTGTTGCGCAAAACTGTGCCACAGACCACGGTCCTGCCTTGGTCCAGCAATGTCACAATAGCATCCAAAATCCAATGGCATTTTAACATCGCTTTTTGGCACAGATTTGCGAATCAGAGCAGAATAAAGCAAGATGTACAACATGCTGCATATTTCTCTGGATAATCTATGCTGTATAGACCACATATATGTATAGACCACAGCACTGGTTTTTCACTGCTGTCTATGCAGCACAGGGCACCATTGGATTTTAGACGGATTCAAAATACGGAATCTGACGGAAAACCTGTGCTGTGTAGACCCAGGCTTAGGCTGCATCGACACGACTAAGGACAAAATACTGTGGGATTCTGAATCAGTATTTACAGGGTAAAGTCTTAAGGGCCGTTCACACGGCTTATTTTGGGCACAGATTGCAGCCGTATTGCGCGCCGTACTGCGCTGCAATACGGCTGGAATCCGTCCCAGCTATTACGGTAATCCACAGTTCTCATAGAGAACTATGGATTCCGTCTCTCCTCCCCGCTCAGCGAATCTGCCGGGCGGGGAGAAAGTGACATGTGAATTATCCCGGTGGGATACGCGCCGCGGATAATGAAAATCTATGGGGCCGGCGAGCAGCGCCCCCGCCCCGCTCCTTACTCAAGCCGTAATTGCTGGCAGAATCCGTCCCGCAATTACGGCTTGAATAAGCCGTGTTAACCGGCCCTTAGGATTTTTACTTGTTTTTTGGTCCGGTTGTGTTGTGGTTTTTGGATTAGTTTTTTCAATGGTATTTTGCCAAACAGTGTGAGAGAGAGAGAGAGAGAAAGAGAAAAATATCTGTGCCTGG
The DNA here is from genome assembly GCA_025379985.1 of Phyllomedusa bahiana. NCBI lineage: Eukaryota > Metazoa > Chordata > Amphibia > Anura > Hylidae > Phyllomedusa > Phyllomedusa bahiana. The sequence goes on along the minus strand of JAODAL010056002.1, from coordinate 5,598 downwards.
TCTGGAAAGGGGAAAGGAGGGAAGAGGACGACCTGGTCAGGAAGAGGGGAAGGAGACGACCTGGTCAGGAAGAGGGGAAGGAGACGACCTGGTCAGGAAGAGGGGAAGGGGACGACCTGGTCAGGAAGGGGGGAAGGGGACGACCTGGTCAGGAAGGGAGGAAGGGGACGACCTGGTGAGGAAGGGAGGAAGGGGACGACCTGGTCAGGAAGGGAAGACGAAGATGACCTGATCCGGAAGGGGTGAAGGGGACGACTTGGTCAGGAAGGGGGGTAAGGCACGACCTGGTCAGGAAGGGGGGGAAGGAGACGACCTGGTCAGGAAGAGGGGAAGGAGATGACCTGGTCAGGAAGGTGGAAAGGAGATGACCTGGTCAGGAAGGGGGGAAGGGGACGACGTGGTCAGGAAGGGGGGAAGGGGACGACTTGGTCAGGAAGGGGGGAAGAAGATGACCTGATCCGGAAGGGGGGGGAAGGAGACGACCTGGTCAGGAAGGGAAGAAGAAGATGACCTGATCCAGAAGGGGGGAAGGGGACGACTTGGTCAGGAAGGGGGAAAAAGCACGACCTGGTCAGGAAGGGGGGGGAAGAGGATGACTTGGTGAGGAAGGGAGGAAGGGGACGACCTGGTCAGGAAGCAGACGACCTGGTCAGGAAGGGGGGAAGGGGACAACCTGGTCAGGAAGAGGGGAAGGAGATGACCTGGTCAGGAAGAGGGGAAGGAGACGACCTGGTAAGGAAGGGGGAAAGGAGACGACCTGGTAAGGAAGGGGGAAAGGAGACGACCTGGTAAGGAAGGGGGAAAGGAGACGACCTGGTCAGGAAGGGGGAAAGGAGACGACCTGGTAAGGAAGGGGGAAAGGAGACGACCTGGTCAGGACGGGGGGAAGGAGACGACCTGGTCAGGAACGGGGGAAGGGAATTACTTGGTCAGGAAGGGGGGGGGAAGGGGACGACTTGGACAGGAAGGGGGGGAAGGGACGCCCTTGGTCAGGAAGGGGGGAAGAGACGACTTGGTCGGGAAAAGGGAGGACAACCTGGTCAGGAAAGGAAGGAACACCTGGTCAGGAAGGGGGGAAAGGGGACGACTTGGTCAGGAAGAGGGGGAAGGGGACGACCTGGTCAGGAAGGGGGGAAGGGACGACCTGGTCAGGAAGGGGGGAAGGAGACGACCTGGTCAGGAAGGGGGGAAGAAGATGACCTTATCCGGAAGGGGGGGAAGGGGACGACTTGGTCAGGAAGGGGGAAAAAGCACGACCTGGTAAGGAAGGGGGGGAAGGGGACCACCTGGTCCGGAAGTGGGGGGGAGGGGACGACTTTGTCACGAAGGATATGACCAGGACAGGAAGGGGGAAGGGGTTGACCTGGTCAGGAAGGGGAGGAAGGGGACGACTTGGTCAGGAAGGAGATGACCTGGTCAGGAAGACGGGAAGGAGACGACCTGGTCAGGAAGACGGGGAGGAGACGACCTGGTCAGGAAGACGGGGAGCAGACGACCTTGTCAGGACGACGGGGAGGAGACGACCTTGTCAGTTTGACGGGAAGGAGACGACCTGGTCAGGAAGAGGGGAAGGAGACGACCTGGTCAGGAAGAGGGGAAGGAGACGACCTGGTCAGGAAGAGGGGAAGGAGACGACCTGGTCAGGAAGAGGGGAAGGAGACGACCTGGTCAGGAAGAGGGGAAGGAGACGACCTGGTCAGGAAGAGGGGAAAGGAGACGACCTGGTCAGGAAGGGGGAAAGGAGACGACCTGGACCGGATGGGGGAAAGGAGACGACCTGGTCGGGACGGGGGGAAGGAGACGACCTGGTCAGGAAGGGGGGGAAGGGGACGACTTGGTCAGGAAGGAGACGACCTGGTAAGGAAGGGGGGTAAGGGGACGACCTGGTCAGGAAGTGGGGGGAAGGGGACGACTTGGTCAGGAAGGGGGGGAAGGGGACGACTGGATCGGAAGGGGGGAGGAACGACTTGATCAGGAAGGGGGAAGGAGACGACCTGGTCAGGAAGGGAAGAGAAGGGATGCTTATCGGAAGGGGGAAGGGACGACTTGGTCAGGAAGGAGGGAAGAAAAAAAGCACGATCTGGTCAGGAAGAGGGGGGGAATAGGGGGAGACTTGGTCAGGAAGGGGGGGTAAGGGGATGACTTGGTCAGGAAGGAGACGACCTGGTAAGGAAGGGGGGTAAGGGGTTGACCTGGTCAGGAAGGGGGGGAAGGGGGGACGGACCTTGGTCAGGAAAGGAGGATGACCCTGGTCAGGAAGACGGGAAGGAGACGGATACCTGGTCAGGAAGGGGGAGGGGATGACCTGGTCAGGAAGACGGGAAGGTGACGACCTGGTCAGGGAAGACCGGGGAGGGAGGAACGACCTGGTCAGGGAAGAGGGGGAAGGCGACGACCTGGTCAGGAAGAGGGGAAGGAGACGACCAGGTCGGAAGACGGGGAAGGAGACGACCTGGTCAGGAAGAGGGAAGGAGACGACCTGGTCAGGTAGAGGGGAAGGAGACGACCTGGTCAGGAAGAGGGGAAGGAGACGACCTGGTCAGGAAGAGGGGAAGGAGACGACCTGGTCAGGAAGAGGGGAAGGAGACGACCTGGTCAGGAAGAGGGGAAGGAGACGACCTGGTCAGGAAGGGGGAAAGGAGACGCCCTGGTCAGGAAACGGGGAACGAGACGACCTGATCCGGAAGGGGGGAAGGAGACGACCTGGTCAGGAAGGGGGGAAGGAGACGACCTGGTCAGGAAGGGGGGAAGGAGACGACCTGGTCAGGAAGGGGGGAAGGGAGACACCTGGTCAAGGAAGGGGACGGCGAAGGGAAGGAGACGCCCTGGTCCTCAGGCAAGGGGGGGAAGGAGACGACCTGGTCAGGAAGGGGGGGAAGGGGACGACCTGATCCGGAAGGGGGGAGGGGAACGACTTGGTCAGGAAGGGGGAAAAAGCACGACCTGGTCAGGAAGGGGGGAAATGGGACGACTTGGTCAGGAAGACGGGGAAGGGGACGACTTGGTCAGGAAGCAGACGACCTGGTCAGGAAGGGGGGAAGGAGACGACCCGGTCAGGAAGGGGGGAGGGGAAGGGGACAACTTGGTCAGGAAGGAGACGACCTGGTCAGGAAGGGGAGAAGGGGACGACCCGGTCAGGAATGGGAGAAGGGGACGACTTGGTCAGGAATTGGTTAATATGTGAAGAGAAAGTTACATTTTAACCAGAATTTCCTTTGTGGAGCTGCAGTGATTGTACATGAAAGAAGAATCACGGAACGCCTCTTTACTGGGAGAGATCAGTGTTCTGTTTCCATTTTAGGTTTTATATGGAAACCAATAGACTTGTGGTCCCTGATGTTTATCTCATTGCTTGGAGACCTGGTCTGAACATATCATTAGTGTGCAGAGACTTACAACGACATAGGCTTGAAAGGATAGGAAGTCATTCCACAGCGCGCTCGAGGCTGCAGGCATTCCCCTGTGCGGAGGCTGCTGTGACGCGTTGTAGCAAAAGCTAAAAAAAGGAAGAGAAGAGAGGAAAAAAAAAACACAAAAAACCTAATAAATAACGACATACCTCGCAGAGCAGAGTCAGGCTGTGTTACTGAATAATTACGTCGAGCCTGGAGGAGACAAAAGGAGCTGTCAGAAGTGGGATTTGAACCCACGCCTCCATTCGGAGACCAGAACACCCATGATGGGGAAGAGCTTCCTCTTGAGTCTGGCGCCTTAGACCACTCGGCCATCCTGACAAGCTGTAGAGAGTCTGCGGATCTGGAAGACTTCACCGATGCGCACCACGTAAAGGGGTTCTCGCAGATTTCTGACGGAGCCACAGAATTTTTTTTTTTCAGTTTTTACGTACTTGTTTTTTTTACCTGACAAAGGAGAGACTCAGCAAATTGTTACCTGATTTTCCTGAGTGCTATCAGCAGCAAAACTGATGTTCTGCTTGATATCGGGGGGTGAGATAGTACAGACTTCAGTGCGGTATAAATAACATCGATTTGCAGAGTGAAAAACATTTAAAGGGGACCTGTCACATTGAACATGAGATCTGCTTGACAGCATGTTACATAGCAGGACTAGGCTGAAACATAGTGGTTCAGGGAAAGAGTCACCAGAACTTGTATTCTGGGTTAAAGAGTCCAATTGGGGGGTCTGATCAGTGACTGACAGCGTCTCATACCAGTAAGGCATAGTTGCCAACTTTTGAAAATGAAAAAGCAGGAGATTTTAGTGGGCGACGCGCTACGTGCGCCGCGGCAAAAATTTGCATGGACATGCCCATCTTGTCGGTATGCCACACCCTTTCAAAAAGCCACACCCACTCCACCTACCTGCATAACGGCTTTGGAAGAAAGCCAGGTAGATGCCCTTATAGCCAGGTAGTAACCCCCCCATAAGCAGGTAGTGCCCTTACAGGCAGGTAGATGCCCCTTGTAGCCAAGTAGATGACCCCTCTGTAGCCAGGTAGGTGCCCCCCTTTGTTAGCCAGGTAGTTCCCCCATTGTTTGCCAGGTAGTGCCCCCTCTGTTGCCAGGTAGATGCCCCCTCTGTTGCCAGGTAGATGTCCCCTCTGTTGCCAGGTAGTGCCCCCATTGTTTTGCCAGGTAGGGGCCCCCATTGTTTGCCAGGTAGTGCCCCCATTGTTGTCAGGTAGATGCCCCCTCTGTTGCCAGGTAGATGTCCCCTCTGTTGCCAGGTAGATGGCCCCTCTGTAGTCAGGTAGTTTCCCCCTTTGGTGCCAGGTAGATGTCCCCTCTGTTGCCAGGTAGGTGCCCCCCCATTGTTGCCAGGTAGATGCCCCCTCTGTTGCCAGGTAGATGTCCCTATGTTGCCAGGTAGTGCCCCCATTGTTGCCAGGTAGATTTTCCCTTCTGTTGCCAGGTAGTGCCCCCATTGTTGCCAGGGAGATGTCCCCTCTGTTGCCAGGTAGTGCCCCCATTGTTGCCAAAGGGAGAGCCCCCCATATAGCTAATAAAATAAAATAATAAAATTTCCCCTTACCTCACCAGGCTCCTGCAGCATGGCCGCTCCGGACGATTCTCAGCGGCGCAGGGGGAAGTGAGAGCAGCCGAGCGACCGTCACTGTACCCCCTGCCCCGCTGACACTGTATGTGGGCGCCACACACCGGCGCCGGACATACAGGGAGAGGAGGAGGAGGGAGCGATCCCTCCTGCCTTTCCCCCCTGCACAGCGAGACTCGGCCTGTGAGCGGGCCCGGCGGCGGCGCCAGAGTAGCGCACTAGCGCTACTCTGTCACCGGGGCCAATTTAAAGGACCCCCGCCGCCTGCTGGCGGCGGGAGGAATGCCAACTCCCCCGGGAGGGCGGGAGGGGACCCCAAATAGCGGGACCCCCCCGCCAAAAACGGGAGCGTTGGCATGTATGCAGTAAGGCTGCGTCCACATAGCAAGGGTTTTCGGATTTGAAAGCGACTTTCAACCGCCCCATAGACCGTCAATAGAAAATCTAAGATGTAGTCGACACAGCTCGGATTTTCTGAGGGTCGGATTTTAAACCCGAAAACCATCCAAAAGATGTTCAATGTTTAAGGGGGACAACAGAGAAGAGCACTGGCTCCGTTCCACATTCTTCCTTTTATAGTTTAAA
>JAODAL010056001.1:0-23573 GCA_025379985.1 Phyllomedusa bahiana | reverse complement strand
TAAAAAATGGGTTTCAAAGACCCTTTTCCCGGCACTTTTTAATCTGGGGTTCGACAGGTTTAAGGGTCATACTGCGGTCCAGGACGGGTTATAGTCATGTCCAGTTCAACTAAAATGGTGGTTGAAAGACTCCTTTTTTCCCGGGCACTTTTTAATCTGGGTCTTGCGGGTTTGGGGCTCATGCTGCGTTCCGGGACGGGGTTTTATTCAATGTCCAGTTCAACAAAAAGGGGGGTCGAAAGACTCCTTTTTCCGGCACTTTTTAATCTGTGGGTCAACAGGTTAAGGGCCCAGGGCTGCGGTCCAGACGGGGTTTGTCAATGTCCAGTTCAACTAAAATGGTGGTTCAAAGACTACTTTCTTCCGGCACTTTTTAGTCTGTGGGTCATGCAGGTTTTTAGGGTCATGCTGCGTTCCAGGACAGGGATATTCAATGTCCAGTTCATGTAAAATGATGGTTCAAATAATACTGCCTTCTGGCAGTTTTTAATTTGTGGGTGATGCAGGTTTAAGGGTCATGCGTGGTACAAGACAGGGATAGTGAATGGTGTGTGACTTTTTTTCTGGGGCTTTTATAGCCTAAGTGTTTGCCTAAGATGTAGCAGGTACCATTTGACTGTTGTGGCTGTTAATTCCAGCTTCTCCACCCTGTTTGGGTGTAAGAATGAAGGTGTTGTTGCTCTCCCATAGACTTTAATGGTCATCGCTCATAATTGATTGCTCACGATCGAAAAACCTTATCGATGGTGGCCGTCTATGGACTATCGCCCGATGTAATCGCTCAACACTACTTATACTGTAACCAATAGGAAATAAAATGTCAACGTTATAAGTTCCCATTATTCTTCGTAAATGTCTTTTTTGTTTTTACAGATGACATTTCTATATGCCTGGTAGTTGTGGTTTATTGTTCAAATATATTAAAAGGTTCACTGTACAGGAATCCAATACGATATCTTCCTCCTTCACACACATAATGACTAGTGTTGAGTGATTACGTTGGCCATCGACATCGGTCGATGGTCGATAGTCGACCATCATCGACAAAATATCGATGGTCGATGGTAGATTATGATCGATGACCATTAAAGTCTATGGGAGAGCAACAACACCTTCATTCTTACAAACCCAAACAGGGCTGGAGAAGCTGGAATTGAAATCAACAACATCAAATGGATACGTTTCTACATCTTAGGCAACACACTTTGGTTTTTAAAAGCCACAGAAAAAAAATCACAAGACCATTCACTATCCCTGTCCCTTTTTCCATAGCATGACCCTTAAAACCCCATCCACCCACAAAATTTAAAAAATGCCAGAAAGGCAGTATGAAATTTTAACCATCATTTTATTTGAACTGGACATTTTAATATCCCTGTCCTGGAACGCAGTATGACCCCAAACCTGCATGACCCCCAGATTTAAAAAGTGCCGGAAAAGAAGTCTTTCAACCACCATTTAGTTTCACTGAACATTGACTATACCTTTCCTGGGCCACAGCATGAGCCCCAAACCGCATGACCCCCACATTTAAAAAGTTTCCGGAAAAAGGAGTCTTTCAACCACCATTTTAGTTGACTGAAAATAGACTATCCCTGTCCTGGGCCACAGCATGAGCCCCAAACCTGCATGACCAGATTAAAAAAATGCCGGAAAAAGGATCTTTCAACCACCACTTTAGTTCACTGGACATAGACTATCCCTGTCCGGGCCACAGCATGACCCCAAACCTGCATGCCCCCAAATTTAAAAAAGGCCAAAAAAGAGTTTTTCAACCACCATTTTATTTCACGGGACAAGACTATCCCTGTCCTGGGGCCAAACACAGAGCCCCAAACCTCATGACCCCAGTTTAAAAAGGCCGAAAAAGGATCTTTCAACCCCCTTTTTAGTTAAACGGACATATACGTCCCTGTCCGGGGTAGGCTTCCCCCTCCTAGAGTGGGGACCAATTAACTTCATTTGGAAATACTTGGTTAATGCCCTGTTCCACCCAGTGCCCTTTTTCTTGGGATTCTTTTCTCATTTTACCAACTGCTGGAGGGAAAATTTTCTCTGTACTTTGTTTTTCTGTCCGGCCCTACTCCATGTCCTCTAAAACCTACATCGGCAATTTCCCGTAAACCCCCTGTACAATTCGAGGAATTTTTTTCCAGCATTTTGTACAAGCAATTTTTTTTAGTTTAATTCTAGAAAACACATTTTAAAATAGGATGAATCCCACCATTCTTTGTTTTTCCTTTTTTAATTTTATTAAATGAGTTGTCCAATACAGGGATTAAGCCTGTTTAAAAAAACTTTCAAAAAAAATCATTTTCAATATTTTTCCATTAACAGTGTCCTACCATTCCGTTTCGACACACCACACCCTTGGCCATCTTTACAAATTTTAGGAACAAATGTCTATTAGAAACAAATTTTTTTTTTAAAAAGGACCTGTAGTATAGCTGCAATGTCAGAGCAAAATGCCCCAAAAAAATTCAAGCATGACTTTGAGCCACTTTGGACAATTGTGAAGAAGAAATGTCTATTAGAAACAACATTTTTTATAATAGGAACCTGTTAGTAGTTGCTGCATTTCAAGCACATGACCCAAAAAATTATAAAAAGACTTCTCAGCCACGGTTTACAATTTGAGGAGAAATGCCACTTAGAACCACATTCTGTTCCAAAGGACCATCAATATGCTGTATCTCACAGCTACATGACGCCCAAAAAATTATTAAATATGACTTCTCAGCCACTATTAAAAATTGTAGGGAGAAATCTTGCCACTTAAAAGAGCACATTTCTGTATCCAAAGGACCATTGATTATTGCTGTAACTCACAGCAACATGACCCCAAAAAATTAATACATATGACTTCTCAGCCACTAATAAAAATTGTGAGGAGAAATTGCACTTAAAGAAGCCATTTCTGATTCCAATGGACTCATAATTATAGGCTGTATCTCACAGGAACATGACCTCAAAACATGACAATGCGAAACTTCTAAAGATAAAGTGAGTAAATGGGAATAACGGTGTGTCATGAAACCGTGCTGTCTTTTACAGTCTACCTCACAGCAAAACCAGCAAAATGACTGTTGGGAAAAAAAATAAAAATTGCAAGTAAGAAATGATCATTTTAAAAAAATTTCAAGAGACCAATTTCTGTTTAGAATGAGGAATGTGAAGTAGACCGGCAACTAATCGGTGACCTCGGCAACAAAGTGGCCACAACATCATCAGAGATCCATTCCTGAATCATCTTGATGAAAGTCCAAAACGATCCACATATCTGTGGAAAGCCGGATGCGTTTTGTCCTGAATGACTTCCTCCACTGTGCTGAAGTCCGCTCAGAATATGACGCTGGCTGCTGGGCAACAACACCTCTATGGCTTGGCGAGCGAGCTTGGGCCCATCGTCCATTTTTGGATACCCAGAATTCTATTGGGTCCGGAACACATCACAAAACAATGGGTGTTGAGACGCAGATAATAGTCGTGCAACCATGATCTTAAGCTGATCTCTGTTGTTGGATGTGGTGCCCCTGCATTGCATGCGTTGGTAGGTTGGTAAATAAAGATTGCCAGAGGTCACCCATTAGTCTTCCTGCACCTTGCCTGCTGCAGCCGCTACGGCTACATTGGCACTCTACTGCTGTCACGTCGCTGATTTTGTTCCACCGTGACATTTGAAGAACGTGAGGCAGACGCAACAACGTCTCCAGTTGAATCAATCATCAAGGTCACCATTCTGCATTTTACTCTCATATTGGGTGGGTGAAGAAAGTGCTTGAGTTTGTATTGTAACCGGAGATCCAGGCAGGGTGGCAACCCAGTAACTGTTGTTCAATTTGATGGTCCTTAATGGTCGAGAATCAGTTGGAGAAATGGAGCATTCCAAGCACTCATGTGAGAGATGGAGCTTGATTCCCAGCCTCTTGGGTCCAGGGGCACTAGCAAACTGATCTGTCCTCAACATCCTCCTCCGCTCAATTTGCGCCAACCCTTTCCAAGGCAGGGATGTCAGGAACGTCGGTGTCTAAGTGAATACCTCCTCCTCCGCTTCCACCGGCACAGCTTCAACACAGCCCTGACTTGCCTAATGATTGCCCCTGAAGCTGTATGTTCCTGCCTTTGCACGAGCCTACCCCGAACCACTGCCTAATGAAGACCGATGAAATTGGAGAAACTGTTTGGGCCTTGTGGATTTCGACGGAGAGAAAGGCTCCGTGTCCCACTGTTCCGTCTCCTACCTCCGTCGCAGGCAGACCTGTTTTTTCAAGAGTGTCCAAACGATCGTTTCCAGAAGATCACCACAATGCTCATGCTGACAAGGCATCGTCCGCACTGAACCCATTTGGTGGCTTCTATTCAAAAACTGGCAAGATGGTGCAGACTCTTTCACCTGCCTCCACTCTGGGCTCAACACCCCGAGTGTCCGCACCGCTGCTTGTCAGGCCCATGTAGTGTCACTTCTACTGCGTACTGCATTAGCGCTGCTTTGCCACAAACGCTGGAGCATGTGGAGTGGTGGAATTCCAGCATGTTCCACGTCAACAAAAGAAACGGTTGACGGGAAGGCAGAGCCTGACGCTGCAACGCAGCCAGACTGGACCGAAGAGCAGTGCGAACGGCGGAAGTGCGAACTTAGACTTCGAAGCCTTCCCTCAGCAGGCAGTCCATACCCTGTTTTTGGACGGTCCTCCAAGACAGATTAATATTCAACACGGCCTGGTTTCTTATGGGCACGTGATCCACCAGAGGACCTGGTGAAGAACCCTGCACCATCCCTGTCGAGTTTTGAAGAGCGTGTTGCCAAAGCCTGAGAGCCACCGCGTCACCCCCAGAGACATCCACCCAGTGAGCTGTCACAGAGATATCGCGGCCTTGCGTGCTTACTAGTCCATGTTCGGTGGTCAGATGACTTTTTCCGGCCACAGATGCAGTACACAACGCGATTGAAATTTTTAGATGACACGATGCAGGCCAGGGCAGGGACTGGCATTTCTGTCAAAGGAAAATGCCTGCTCAGCATCTGGTATTGGGGGCAGGCAAGGGCTATGACGTGGCGGAACCCATTCGTGTCCACCATACGGAAAGGCAACAATTACCAAGGCCAAAAGCAGGCAATTGCCGACAATATCAGGCTTTGGCTTGGGATGGTATGGAGGTTAAAGTGTTTCTTCTGCTTCCCAAACCTGAAGACAAGAAGGCTGGCTGCTAGAACCCTGGCCGCTGTAGTCGGCGTGCAGTCGTCAACTTGCGGAAGGTGAAGGGTAGGATTGGCTCTCGGTGGTGCTAGGTGGTTACTCGGTCGACGGTGAGTCTGAAGCGGCAGGCTAATCCCCTGATCAAGACTCTGAGAGACATTGGGCAGTCTGAGAACTCTTGGTGCGGGGCGAGGAGGAGGTGGATTTGACAGTGGTTCGATCCCGCGTCGGTCTGGACTTTTTTTGCCAAGTGTTGCCTTCCATTTTCAACTCATAGCATTGCGCATGCATGTGACTAGGCCACATGTTGGTGTGGTTAACCACTTAAGTTCTTGCCTCATTATTACATGCGTTTACGGCAAAAGGCGGCATATGACATCGGCTGGTGAATTCAGACGCTTGCTCAAGAATGCCCAGGCTGAGAGGTCCTGGACCCTTTTTAGATCGGCGATAAGCGAGGATCGGGGATTGCGCTGACCGTGCTGGCTTAATCATATCATGACTACTGCGATCCGCGCCTCACCCCTTTTTGAGAGCGGAACCCGTTACTGACAATACCCCATCGTCTTCCGTCCTCCGTCAAGTGATGAAGCGCTCGCAATCAAATTCTGCTGAAAAGACCACGTTGGATCCCAATTGTAGTCATCATCATCATCATCAATACAGGTGACTTCGTCGTCCGAGACATCTGCATCCAATCAAGGCGTTGCCGACCGCCCGGTGATTTTTGTGCCGATTGACCTGAATTCCCTTCTCCTCCTCTGATTGGCATCAGTACTGTGTGGCGTCAGAGCAAGAAAATCATCATCTTGCTCTCTTGATTTTTTGACATGCCTTCTGAAACGCCTAACGCCATTTTGTTCCATCAAATAGGTCTCCAGAACAATTGATTAACCACCGTGAGGTGACATCGAGTTAATTTATAACTGTGAGGTCAGGCTTCATGATTGGACGTGATGCTGATGATGCTGATGACGACATTTGTGGCCGAGACTGGGAGACGTAGGAGGTAAGACTAGCTGGAATGCAAGCGTTTGCATTCAACCACCGAAGTGGACATGATTGAACGTTTGCTTGTTGCGTTACTGAGGATTCACATGGCCCCTGGACCACAGCGATCGGACAGCGCTGACTGTCCTTCAAACCGACGATCCGCTGGCATGCGTGTTTGTCCCGCCAGCACTGTGATAGGAGCACCTTCTTCACTCTACCTCTACATCATGTCCACCCCCCTCTTATGCTCGCTTACCACCTGCATTTCGCTCCATGTTCAAAAATCTAAAATTTCGATAAGGTATGAGGAAGAGATCTGGGAGCTCTCTTATTATAAAGACTGCAAATCACAGCTCTTCTACCAATCCCCTCACAAATCAAAACAAAATTAGCTGTATTAATTCACATGTAACTGCAAATAAGATCTATCAACAAAGCTGTCCTCGCGCCAAAGTGAAAAAACACGTATCTGAAATGTTATTCGATAATACAAGGTATTTTTTTGGCACCTTTCAATTCCACCTGTGGTACTCACAAATTGCCTGTATTCACATATAAGTGCAAGTGCCTCAATGAACAAAGCTGTAGTGCGGCCAATATCAAAGAAAACACGTATCTGTAATGTATTATGGATAATAAAAGGTATTTTTGGCACCTATCAATTCACCTGTGGCGACTACAAATTGCTGTATTCAAATTTAACCTGCGAAGTAGATCTATCAAAAGCTGCCTGCGGCCAAAGTGAAAAAACACCGTTTCAGAATATGGTATTCGGATAAAACAAGGTATTTTTGTCACCTTTAAATTCACCTATGTGACTACAAAATTGCTGTATTCACATTAAAGTGGCATGTGTCCTCCATAACAAAGCTGTATGTGCGCCAAAGACAATAAAAACACGTATCTGTAATGTATTTCGGATAATAAAAGAGTATTTTTTTTGAGGTGCACTCTATCAATTCACCTGTGGTAACAACACAATGCTTGGATTCAAATTTACTGCAAATTATGGCCTGCTATCAACAAATCTGAGACTTGGGCAAAAGTGCAAAAAACACGTAACGGTAATGTATTCGGATAATACAAAAGTGATATTTCTTGGCTACCTTTTTCAGATTCACCTTGGTGACCTACAACATTGCTGTAATTTTCACATTTACAGTGCAAGGTGACCTCAAAGAACACAGCTGTAGTAGGCTCCAAAGTTAAAAAAACACGTATCTGTAATGAATTCGGATAATAAAAGGTATTATTTGTGCACCTATCATTCACCTGTGGTGGACGACAAAATTGCAATATACACATTTAATTGCAAGTGCGCTCTCAATGAACAAAGCTCGTAGGCTCGCTAAAAAGTAAAAAACACCATATCCTGTAATGTATTCGTATAACAAAAGTATTTATGGCACCTACAACCTGTGCTACTAACAAATTGCTGGAGATTCTCACAATTTAACTCAAGTGGATATATCAACAAAAGGTGAATGGCAAGAATTGAAGAAAAAAAAACAAAAACCAATTCTGAAATGTATACCTGAGAAATTAACAGAGAGTTGAGGAAGTTAAGCAACCAAACAAAGAGACCGATGCAGTTACTAGAAAAGATGTTGAGGTTAAATCCGATAAGTTTCCAGGCTGGCCCAATATCGCAGGAAATAATTCAATAGAAATCTGTTAATAAAAAGACTATCTAGCAGTGACAATGTCTACACTAAGACCTATGGGTGAACTTTATCCAGTATCTTTAAAATCAAGCGTCAGTGTTTGCGCCCGCGGGTCCCCCCCCCCCCCTCCCGCAACCTCTCCACATCCATACTCCGTGACTTTATTACAGCGTAGATGGCTCCATAAAAATTTCTCTACCTAACTACAATAAACATTTTTCCAATCTCAAATCTAACTAAGTTGTAAGGATCCCCAGCTAACAGTAGAGCTTTCTCTTTTTAAGAAATAAAAAAATTTCCCCGGAGTTTTTTTTGGCCCTCAAGAGCCACTAAAAACTGCTTTGAACGCTGAGAAAACCGGGGGCTGAACGGGAAAGGGGTGTTCTATTTTAAAAAACGGGGGTCATTTGATTTTTCCACCCAATCGAAAACCCATACACCCCCCAGTCATGAGTCACACCACATCTCACCCTGCCCCTTTCGTAAGCTGATTTGCGGGCCACCAAAAGGGAAAAGAAGTTGTTGGCTTGGAAAAAAAAAGGGGACCCAAATTAATATCCCACAGATTTTAACCTAAATTATCGCTGATCAAAAAAATTTTTCGTTTCAACAAAAAAAGGTCCCGATTTCAACTTTGCCCGAAAATAATCGCTCATCACTAATAATGACAGTACTTAATATTGGTCCTGTTTAAAGATGTTTAAAGACATAAGGTGACATGTATGAATGGGTTTTTTTATTTTTTCGGGCAAAAAATACCCCCAAAAGTGAAGTTTTCCCCTTTTTTTCCTATTTGGCAAATTTCATTGGGCATGATTGGCGCACTGTGAAACCGGGCCTGACACTTTGAAAAGCCCCCCAAAAACATTTTGGGGGGCGTGCCCAAAAACACATTCGTAAAATTAACACATTTCAAAATTTGTGGGATGGAAAAAACGAGGCGAAAAACTGCCCCAAAACACCCAAGCCCAAGTTCGAAAGGGAAACCCTAATTTTTCCCAATTGGGGAAAAAAAATGTCCCAAATTTTCTAAATTTTAAATTACTAGTAAAATAAAAAAAAGGTTATGAAATTTTAAATTTATCAAAAAAAATTTAAAATTTAAATTACATAAATGTAAAAAAAATTAAATAAAAATATAACTAAAAATACAAAAAAAAATTTATCCCAAAAATAAAAATTATCTTCTAAAAAGTGTTTTTTGAATAAAATATTTTAAAATTTTTTTTTACTTTAAACCCCCTTTTCCCGACATTGAACGTCCCCGTAAGCCCTAGCGGGAGGTTTTTTTCCCGAAAAATGGACTTAGGGGTACGTTATGGAGATCGTGGGGATTGAAAACGAGCCCCGCTTTGATAGAAGGGGGAAACCCAGCGTTATATTATGCGGGCCCTCATGTTGCATAAACCCAAAGCCGAGGGGATTAACCCCTTGCTGGGCGAGCAACGAAAAAGATCTTGCTGCTCCAAGCACCCGGGGAGTTTAAACACTTGGGGGCCCCTTTTCCCCCCCCAGGGGGGCCCTGGGGGGAACTTCACCTTTCCCCGAAAATCCCTTTGGGCGGGGGCCAAAGCATGGTGATTGGACATTTTGCCATGGAGACCCATATAGAGCTTTTTTGCTTTTTTACGGGGCCCTTTTCTATTTATAGTGTTTTGAAGATAAATTTACAATTCCCCTATGGGGAAAAGCAAAAATTAAAGGGGAAAAAAAAGTAAAAAAAAGTAAAAACACAAACACAAAAAAAAAAAATTTAAAAAAAGGGTACCCCCCCTTTTTCCCCCCCTTTAAAAAACCGAAAAACCCCCCCCAAAAAAGGGAAAAAAAATAAATAAAATAAACATTTTTTGGTATTGCCCCCTTGCGTAACGGCCTCCCCCTAAAAATATTTTCCCATTAATTAACCTCACGTTTGAACCCCCATTTTAAATTTTAATTTTTTTTTAAAATCAAAGAATTTTAAACTTCATCCACCCGAAACTTTTAAAAAGGGGAATAAAAAGCGATAAAAATCATAAAAAAATCCCAAAATTTTTTTGGGGCCAAATTTTAAAATGTCAGTTCATCACGAAAAAAAAAAAAAAGGCCCTTTTTTCAGGGAATTTAATAAAAAAGTAAGGGGGCAAGGGAAAAGGGCAATGCATAAATATTGTTTTATACAATAAAAAAATTTTTTAAAGCATTTTAAAACATAAAATATAAAAAAGGATATACACTGGTTACGACATAATCGAATCGCCCCAAAGGGGGAACGCTATTAAAAATAAAAAAACACTACTAAGTTTGCAGTTTTTTTCTTCACCCTCCCTTTAAAAAAAACAGATTTAAAACTGTTTAAAAAAGCCTTATCCCCCAAAAAATGATCCCAAATAAAAAAAAAACCCAACTCACCCCCAAAAAAAACAACCCCCTAACCAATTCTCCGTACACAGAAAAAAAAAAAAATTATTTTGGGAAAACTATTGCGAGGCAAAAACATGTTTTTTTTTTTTTGTACAAAGTGTGGGTTTTTATTGTGAAAAAAGCAGTAAAACAAAAAAAAATATAAAAATTTTTGGGGTATCTTGTAATTATATCACCTGTAAAGTAAATTTAGGATGAAATTTTTATACCGAAATGGGGGACTACTTTTAAAAAAAAAAAAATTTTTAAAAAAAAAACACTCCCGGGAAATGCAGTATTTTTTCAAAACCCCTAAAAAAAATTTAAAATTTAAAAAGTGTCCAAGTGTCAATAAAACCCCAAAATGGTCCCAAAAAAACGTTAACTCCCCCCGCAAAAAAAAAAGGGGCAAAAATCATTTCCGTAAAAAAAAAAAGAAAAATTTTAATAACTTTTCAGAATAAGACAACAAAAAAAAGAAATTTTTTTATTAAGAATATTACTATTGTTAAAAGGGTAATAAAAAAAAAAAAATTATATAAAATCTAATAAATTTGCAATTGAAATGACTAGTTTTGGGAGCGATTTTATCGAAAAATTTGGGAAATCGGCACAGTTTTGAAAAAGTTTGATCGGTTTTTTTTAGATCATGCGATAATTTAGGTTAAAATCTGTGAATCATTATTAAGATCGCGCCTTTTTCGGCCTTCCGGAAATTTTTTGGCCCGGTAGCAAATCAATTCAAAATTTAGACCCAGGGTGTTTTTGAGTGCGCGACGTCATAAATGGAGTGTAGGGTTTTTGCCTTTGGGCGGAAAAAAAACACATGCCCCTCGTTTTACTAGAACAGCTTTTCCTTTTTCCCCCTCAGTGTTTTCCCACCCGTCTCGAGCAAAAGGGAGGGTGCGCTTTGTTGTGCCCAAAAACAGCCCAGCAAAAATTATTTTATTTCTTCACGGGAAAGAAACCTCTATTATTAGCTTTTTGACCCTTAAAATTTTTGGGTTTGATTGAGATTGGAAGATTTTATTTAGTTGGGTAAAAATTTTTAAAAATGGAGCATCTACTGCTGTAAAAGTCCCCGGGGGGGAGCGGAGGGGGGCCCCCCCGGGGCCCCCAAACACAGAAAAAAGCTCATAAAGAATACGGGATAAATTTCCCACCAAGACTTAGTGTGGGACATTGAAAATAGTTTTAATTTTTAAAAAGTTTTCAAATTAAATATTTCCGGGGTTTTATTGGGCACCTGAACTTATAGGTTTACCCCTCTTTTTTTGAAAACTGCGGGTCTCTTTTTAGGTGCAAAACTACATTTTTAATTATCGGGTATACTTTTCAGATGGGTTGTTCATTTTAAATTTTGGCCCATTCACCTTTTGATATACCCCACCTTTATTTAAAAATTAGAATCCAGTAAGTCAGCAAAAGGTTGTATGGTGCCAAAAATCCCTTGTAATATCCGTTTTTAAAATTTCAGATACGGTATTTTGACTTTGGCGCACACGTTTTGTTCTTTGAGGCCCCCTTGCCCCTTAAAGGGTGAAACTGAAATTTTTTAGTCACCCGGGGGAATTGTTTGGGTCCCAAAAAATACCTTTTATTTCCGAATACTTTACGGGATAGTTTTTTTTGCACTTTTGCCATTAATTTTTTTGTTTGAGCCATTTTGCATTTAAAAATTTGAATCCAGCAATTGTTTTATTTAACGGGTTTAAATTGATAGGTACCAAAAAATACCTTTTATTATCCGAAACATTACAGAAAACGTTTTTTTTTCCCACTTTTGCTCATCCAGAATTGGTTGATAAGCCACCTTCAGTTTTTAAATTTAAATCCAGAAATTTGTGTATTTACCACAGGTAATTCCCAAAAAAAAAAATTCCTTTTATTTTTTCAAATTTACATTTAAAGATACGTTTTTTTTTTTTTTTTTTTTTTTTTTAAGGCAAGCGCCCACCCTTTGTTAAAACTTGATAGATTACTTTGCAAATATTTAAATTCCAGCAATTTTTTTTTAAATTTGGGGGTTTTTGGAGAATGCTGGGGATTTGCCGTCTTTTAAATAAGAGATTTTCCCAAAAAATCTTCCTTTCCTTTCTAAAAATTTTTATTTTTCCTGAAAAAGGGAGCGAAATTCGGGTTTGGAAAGCGAGCAAAAAAGGGGGGGTAGAAAAAGGGAGGTAGAGGTACGAGAAAAAGGTTTCCCCCTTCCCCGTGCGGGGGAAAAACACGCATGCCAGCGGAATATTGTTGCAGGCCCGGGGGTCGGGGCCCTTCTTTCCTTGGGTCAGGGCCCTGTAAATCTCAGTAACAACAGCGTCCCAAAATCCTGTCCTTCAGGGGTTTTTTTTGAAAACCTGATCCAGCAGCCCTTACCTCCCTCGCCTCCCAGTCACGGCCAAAGGGCGTCATCAGCATAAACCACCGTCCAACATGAAGAAACCCCAAAATTAAAACTCGTGTACCCACCACTGGGGATAATCCTTTTTCCCTGAAAAAAAACCTTTCCCCTTTGGGATGAAAAAAAATGCGGTTGGGGTCAAAAGGGAATTTTAAAAGATAAAGGGGAAAAAGATAAATTATTTTCTTGCTCTGACCCCCAAGTTACTGATGCCATCAGAGGAGGAAAAGGGAAAGCCGGTAATTCGGTAAAAATCCCGGGCGGGTGGGGCAACGCCTTGCAGCCCCTCGTTTGTAGCCCGCACCCCTTGGATGCAGAAGGGTCGGGCGACGAATTTCCCCTGTTTTTTGAGGGATAAATGATGACGACTTTGCGGACCCAAACCGGGTCTTTTCAGCAAAATTTTGTTTGGGCAAAATGCTTCATCACGGGGACGGGAGGAAGACGAGGGGGTAGTGTCAGTCCCGGGCCCCCCGCCAAAAAAAAGGGGAGGGCGGTCGCAGAATTCCGTGATATGATTCCCCCACCAGGGTCGGGCGAAAACCCCCCCCGCTTCCCCGTTTTATCGCCGTAAAAAGGCCCCGGGGCCCTCTCAACCGGGGCCCCTTTTTTGAACAAGCCTTAAATTCCCCCAGCGATGTCATATGTGCCTTTCCCGGGAAAACGCATAAGCAGAGGCAAAAACCCTTAAATTTTTTTTAACCCAAACCCCCAACATGTCTTCACAGCAGCAAATTTCATGAGTTGAAAGGGAAGGAAAACATTTGGCCCAAAAAAAAGGCCAAAACGACCCCGGGGCCCTCCAAAAATGTCACATCCACCTCCTCCCCCCCCCACCAAGCGTTTCCTCCGCTCCCCTTTCTTCAGAGTCGGGATCGGGGACCCAGCTCCCCTTCACCCTCCATCGCCCGCCCAAAGTACCCCCAGCACCACCAAAAACCCATCCAACCCCTTCTCCTTCCGAAAAGTTTGATGACCTCACGCCAAAACAGGGGCCATTCAAACAGCCACCTTTCCCTGTCTTCCGGGTTTTGGGGAGCAAAGAAACATTTTAAAACCCAAACCACCCCAAACCCAAAACCCTGAATGCCCGGCCATTCCCAGGTTTTTGGGTTTGGGAAAATTTTCCCTTTCCGTCTGGGGGAAACCACGGGAGGGGTTTCCCCCACGCAGGGCCCCTTTTGCCTGCCCCCAATCCCCGATCCCCCGTCGGATTTTTTTGAAAGAAAAGCCATCCCTCCCCGGGCCCAACCCAACGTGTAACCCAAAAATTTAAAGTGCTTTTTGCCCTCATCTGGGCCCCGGAAAATTTCCATCTGACCACCACACATGGACTAGTAAGCAGGGCCAAAGGGGCCCGTTTTATATGTCCCTGCGGGGTAAACGGTGGCCCCGGGCTCCCGGCGCCCCGCTCTTAAAAAAACAAACCCCGGGGATGGGCCGGTTTTTCCCCCCAAAAGGGTCCTCTGGGGGCACCCGTTCCAGAGAAAAAAAGACCGTTTTGAAATTTAAACTGCCCTTTGGGAGCCCCTTCCAACACGGGTTTCAGGACTGTGGACGGGCTCCCCGCAACGAGACCCGAGCGCGGGCTGGGGCCAAAAACCTTTACCGGGCAAGGTGGTTTGCGATAACGGGCGAAATTGCGGGCCCCCCTTTAAAGAGGGTAGGGGAGCACACCCCCTTCCCTGGCACATGTCATGAACCTTGTCTTTCCCAAAAATTTTTAAAAGAGCTCCCCGGGTTTCGGACTCCCTTGTGGGGAAAGGGCTGAAGTCAATTTTGACTTCCCCCGTTGCACCCTGTTCATCCCGCCGGGCTGCGTTGCCCCGGTTGTCGGCCCCCCCGTCAACCGCCCTCTTTGTTGACTTTGGAAAACACCGGGAATTCCCCCCCTCCACATCCCCCCCAGCGATTGTGGCAGCAGCAAAATTTCCCTTTACGCAGTAAGAACTGACACATGGCCTGAAAAAGCACCGGTGGGGGACCTGGGGGTTTTTTGACCAATCGAGGTGGGGGGGCAGGTAAAAGAGCTCTGCACCATCCTTCCCCATTTTGGGAAAAGCCCCAAAAAGGGTCAGTGGGGACAACCCCCCTTTGTCAGCTGGCATTGTGGTGATCTTAGTTCGGGAACGATCTTTGGGAAAACCCCTGAAACAAAAAAGGTTCCCCCAGAGATGGAGGGGGAGACGGACACAGATCAGAAAACGGACCCTTTCCTCTCTGTCAAATCCAAAAGGGCCCCACATTTTCACAATTTCATGGGTTTCTTTGGGGAGGGGGTTTCGGGTTCCAGGGCTAGTGAAAAGGTGGCACATCAGTCTCAGGGTACATCATCCCGGGCAAGTCGGGGGTTTTTTTTAAACGCTGTGCCAGGGGCAGCGGGGAGAGGAGGTTTTATAGACCCCGATTTTTCCGACGTCCTTTCCCTTGGGAAAGGGGTTTGGGCCCGCGAATTTGGGGCGGAGGAGGAAGATGAGGAAGACCCAGTTTGTTTATCCCCCGGGCCCCCAGAGGCTTGGGAAATAAAAGGCTCCATCTCTCACATGATTTCTTGGTTTTTTGCTTCTTTTCCCCAACATGATCCTCGCATTAAGGGCCATAAAAATGAAAAAAACAGTTACTGGGGGGCCCCCCCTCCTGGATCCCCGGTACAAAACAAAAACTCAGCCTTTCTTCCCCCCCCCCAGATAGAGAGTAAAAGCGGAAATGGAGCCTTGCTGATTGGGTCAATGGAACCAAACTGTTTTCATCTTCTTCCGTTCCCCCAAAAGTCCCCCGGTGGAACAAAAATCACGCGTGACAGCGAGAGTGGGCCCAAAATAGGCGTAGCGGCAAACCCCAGGAAAGGGGGCAGAAGCCTAAAAAGGGGACCTCTGGCAATCTTTGGGTTTAAACCCCCTCCCCAACGCATGCAATGCAGGGGCACACATCCCACACAGAGATCAAACTTAAGATCATGGGGGCCCCGACTATCTGCGCTAAACACCGATGTTTTTGATGTGTTTTTAGACCCAATAGGGCCCTTTTGGGGATCCCAAAAAGGAAAGAATGGCCCAGCTAGCTCGTCACCCCCATAGAGGGGTTGTTTCCCGCCCAGGAAACCAGCGTAATATTTTGAGCCGGGGCCTTTTAGCACAGCTGGGAGGAGTCATTTTCAGACAAAAAGCATCCCGGGTTTTTCCCCAGATAATGTGGATCGTTTGACTTTCATCAAAATGAAATTTAGGCATGGATTCGTTTATGTTGTGGCCCCAAATTTCCGAGGTCACCCATTTGTTGCCCGGTTTTACTTCACATTCCTTTTTCAAACAAAATTTTCCTCTTGAAAAATGTTTTTTTAAAATGATTTATTTCTTACTGCCAAATTTTAAATTTTCTTTTCCCCAAAGTTCATTTAGCTGGTTTTTTCTGTGAGGAGGGGGGTGTAAAAAAACAGCAAGGTTTCCCTGACAACACCCCTATTCCCCTTTACTCACTTTATCTTTAAAAAAATTTTTCCCCTTTTTCAATGGTTTTGGGTCATGTTGCTTTTGAAAAATTCAGCTATAATTTTTTGGTCCTTTGGAACGAAAAGTGGCTTTTAAGTTGCAAATTTTTCCCTCCCGAAATTTTTTAAAAGTGGGGTGAAAGTCATATTTATAATTTTTTGGGTCATGTAGTTGTGGGACACAGCCCAAAAATCATGTTTCCTTTTGGGAAAAGAAATGTGGGGTTTTAAGGGGCAATTTTTCCCTCACAATTTTTAATAGTGGTTAGAAGGGCATATTTATAATTTTTTGGGGTTTATGTAGCTCGGGGAAAAAAGCAATAAAACATGGGTCCTTTTGGGAAAAAGAAATGTGGCTTTTTAAATGGGATTTTCCCCCCACAATTTTTAAAAAGTGGGTGAAAAATCATTTTTTATAAAATTTTTTTGGGGCATGCGCTTTGAAAAAGCAAGCCCAAAACAAAAGGCCTATTATAAAAAAAATGTTGTTTCTAACAAAAAACATTTTTTCTTCAAAAATTGTCCAAAAATGGCTCAAAAGGGGGATGCTTTTAATTTTTGGGGGATTTTTTCTTTGAAATGCAGCTATACTACAGGTCCTATTATAAAAAAAATGTTTTTTTCTAAAAAGACATTTGTTCCACAAAATTTTCCAAAGTGGCTAAGGGTCCCTGCTTTGAATTTTTGGGAGCATTTTGCTTTGAAAAGCAGGGTATAATACAGGGGCCTATTATAAAAAAAAAAAGTTGTTTCTAACAACTTTTTTTTCTTCCAATTGTCCAAATGGCCAAAGGGGCCCTGCTTTGAATTTTTTTGGGGCATTTGCTTTGAAATGGCCGCTAAACTAAAAGGGGCCTTTAAAAAAAAAAATGTTTGTTTCTAACAGAAATTTGGGTTTTTCACAATTTTTCCCCAAAATGGCCAAGGGTCCCCGCTTTAATTTTTGGGGGGATTTTGCTTTGAAAAGCAGTTTTTAAAAAGGTACTTTTTATAAAAAAAATGTTTTTTCTAACAGGAAATTTTTTTTCACAATTGTCAAGAGTGGGGCAAAGGTTTAAAGGGTTTCTGTCAGAAACAGGGGAAAAATAGGGGCACTTGGGGTTTAAAGGACACATATTGCCCCAAAAAGACTTGTTTTTTCAAGATTTTTTTAAAAATTTTTATCAATCCCTGTTTTTGGGGACAACCCCAATTTTAAAACAATTAAAAAAAAGAGAAACAAAGACATGGTGGGATTTTCCTCCCAAATTTTAAAAAAGGGGTTTTCTAGGGAAATTTTAAAAATACTAAAAAAGTTGCATGTACAAAATAGCTGGTTAAAAAAAAATTTCCCCTGAATTGTACAAGGGGGGGGTACAGGAAAAAATTGAAACCCAAAGTAGGTTATTCAGAGGGGCAAAGGAGTAAAAGGGGCACGGGCAAGAACAAAGAAAGAGACAATTTTCCCCCCTCACACGATTTAAAAAAGAAAAAGAATGCCAAGGGAAAAAAGGGCAACCCGGGTGGAACAGGAGCGTTAAAATCCCCCTATTTCCAAGTGAAACCAATTGGTCCGCCTCATTCGGAGGGGCAAGCGCCTTTCCCAGGCTTGACTGGGGGTACTGAGGAAGGCTGGAGTTCTCCCACTTCCCTTTCCCCACTTGCTTCAGCACACATTTTCGGGTTTCTGGGGGTTTTTTTAGGGGGATTTTAACCCCGCGTGTTTTAAAGTTACGGGCGCCCGCCTGGGCTTCAAACCCCACCCCCGAAAAACCCCGGGCCCGGGGCATGCTTTTGGCAAAAGGGGCAGGAAAAGTCAATGTAAATTCCCAAATTTAAAAAGGTTGGTTTAAAGACTCCTTTTTTTTCCCGGGGACTTTTTAAAATGGGGTTTAAAACAGGTTTTAAAGGGGCATACTGCAGTCCAGGACAGTTTTAGTCAATGCCAGTTCAAATTTAAAAAGGTGGGTTTAAGACTCCTTTTTTTTCCCCACTTTTTTAATTGGGGGTCAACAGGGTTTAAAAGGTTTAAATGCGGTCCAGGGGCAGTTCTAGTTTTAATGTCCAGTTTAACTAAAATTTGGGGGTTGAAAGGGCTTTTATTTTCCGGGACTTTTTAATTTTTGTGGGTCAAAACAGGTTTAAAGGTATTCTGCGGGGAAAAAGACAGTTTTATGTTATTTGTCCAGGGTTTAACAAAATGGTTTGGGTTTAAAACTCCTTTTCTCTTTTTCTCTGGGACTTTTTTTAAACTGGGGGTCAGACGGTTTAATGGGGCCCTTACTGCGGGCCGGAAAGTTATAGTCAATGTCCAGTTCAACTTAAAAAGGGGGTTTTTGACTCCATTTTTTCCCGGGACTTTTTTAAACTGGGGTCATGCCATTTTTGGGGGTCATGCTGTTGGGCCCCGGACAGGGATAGTCAAAAGTCCATTTAAAAATAAAAAAGGTGGTTGAAAGACTCCTTTTTCCCCACACTTTTAAATGGGGGGGGTCATGGGAGGTTTGGGACCATGCTGCGTTCCCCGGGCAGGGATATTCCCAAGGGCCCCGTTTTAAATAAAATGGGGTTCAAATAAAAACCCTTCTGGCATTTTTAATTTTTTGTGTGTGCAGGTTTTAAGGGTTTTTCGGGTAAAAGGGCAGGGAAGTGAATGGTGTGTGACTTTTTTTCTGTGGCTTTTATAGCCTAAGTGTTGTGCCTAAGATGTAGCAGGTATCCATTTGACTGTTGTGGCTGTTAATTCCAGCTTCTCTAGCCCTGTTTGGGTGTAAGAATGAAGGTGTTGTTGCTCTCCCATAGACTTTAATGGTCATCGCTCATAATCGACTGCTCACTATCGAAAAACCTTATCGATGGTACCCGACTATCGACTAAAGCCCGATGTCGATAGCCAACGTAATCGCTCAACACTAGTACTGACTCAAATAGTAAATGTATCATGTCATTCACACTGCACAGCAAACGCTGTAAAATTGAAACCCAAAAAACAATGACAGAACTGCATTTTCCTCCCACTTTTATATGGCCCAATGCTAAAAAAAACGATGAAATGCCTGTGTGCCCTAAATGCACAATATACCCCTAGATGAGATCCATGAGGGGTTTTGAATCCAAAATGGGACGACTTCTGGAAGGTTTCACCTGTTCTGATACTTTGGTGGCTTTGCAAATGTGACATGGCCCCCACCAAAATCTGTGTTCCAAAAGTCAAATAACGCTCCCTGATTTATATGCCCTGCCATGCGCTCAAACAGCAGTTTAATACACTACGTGGAAATCCCTAAAGAAGCATTTATGCTATCTATCATACATGAAAAAACTTTGAGACTCTCGGTTCACATATTTTGATAAAAAAGATGTTTAAGCTGCCCACGACTTTCAACGCGATCTCAAAATCGGGGCAGTCCTATCCTATCTTTACCTCTCAATCGACCCAATCAGGCCCTCCCGCTGGGTCAAAACCGACCTCCATTATTCAGAGAGAAAAAATAAAAAAAAAAAAACCCAAACCCTGCAAGCTGCCCTTCTTATGACAGCCTGTGAGAGGGGGGCGGGGACAGAACACAAAATGGAAGCACCCTTTCCTTTTCCCATATATTTTAAAATCAATGTACACCGAGTATAACGTAATTTTTCCCTGCACAAAAAAAACATTTCTGAAAAAACAATATGCAAACCTGGGTGCCACCGGCAGGGCTGCGGCACACATGAAATTATACATGTATGCACACAAAACCGCCGCCAGCGGCACATTACTGCAAAAAGGGGCAATTTACACTACGTGGAAATCCCTAAAGCAGCATTTATGCTATCTATCATACATGAAAAAACTTTGAGACTCTCGGTTCACATATTTTGATCAAAAGATGTTTAAGCTGCCCACGACTTTCAACGCGATCTCAAAATCGGGCAGTCCTATCCTATCTTTACCTCTCAATCGAGCCAATCAGGCCTCCCGCTGGGTCGCCCCGAGCTCCATTATTCAGAGAGAAAAAATAAAAAAACACCCAACCTGCAAGCTGCCCTTCTTATGAAAAGCCTGTGAGAGTGGGCGGGGACAAAAAACACAAAAGGGAAAGCACCCTTTCCTTCCATATGGGTTTTAAAATCAATGTACACCGAGTATAACGTATGTTTCTGCACACAAAAACATTTCTGAAAAAACGTATGCAAACCTGGGTGCCACCGGCGGGGCTGCGGCACACATGTAATTATACATGTACGCACACAGACCGCTGCCAGCGGCACATTACTGCAAAAAGGGCATACACTACGTGGAAATCCCAAAAGAAGCATTTTATGCTATCTATTCATACATAAAAAAAACTTTGAGACTCTCGGTTCACATATTTTGATCAAAGATGTTTAAGCTGCCCACGACTTTCAACGCGATCTCAAAATTTCAGGCAGTCCTATCCTTATCTTTACATCTCAATCGAGCCAATCAGGCCTCCCGCTGGGTCAAAACCGACCTCCATTTTCAGAGGAAAAAAAATAAAAAAACCCCCAAAACCTGCAAGCTGCCCTTCTTATGACAGCCTGTGAGAGTGGGCGGGGACAGAAACACAAAATGGAAGCCCCCTTTTCCCTTTCCCCATATAGGTTTAAAATCAATGTACACCGAGTATAACGAATATTTTCTGCACACAAAAACATTTCTGAAAAAACGTATGCAAAAACTGGGTGCCCCCGGCAGGGCTGCGGCACACAGGGTAATTATACATGTACGCACACAGACCGCCGCCAGCGGCACATTACTGCAGAAGGGCAATACACTACGTGGAAATCCCTAAAAAAAGCATTTATGCTATCTATCAAAACATGAAAAAACTTTGAGAGGAGAAACTGCCCGATTTTGAGATCGCGTTGAAAGTCGTGGGCAGCTTAAACATCTTTTGATCAAAAATATGTGAACCGAGGAGTCTCAAAGTTTTTTAAATGTATGATAATTAGCATAAATGCTTCTTTAAGGGATTTCCACGTAGTGTATTGCCCTTTTTGCAGAAATGTGCCGCTGGCGGCTGTCTGTGTG
This sequence comes from Phyllomedusa bahiana, assembly GCA_025379985.1. Taxonomy (NCBI): domain Eukaryota; kingdom Metazoa; phylum Chordata; class Amphibia; order Anura; family Hylidae; genus Phyllomedusa; species Phyllomedusa bahiana. The sequence goes on along the minus strand of JAODAL010056001.1, from coordinate 2,434 downwards.
CGTACATGTATAATTACATGTGTGCCGCGGCCCTGCCGGTGGCACCCAGTTTTGCATACGTTTTTTCAGAAATGTTTTTGTGTGCAGAAAACATACGTTATACTCGGTGTACATTGATTTTAACCTATATGGGAAGGAAAGGGTGCTTCCATTTTGTTTTTTCTGTCCCCGCCCACTCTCACAGGCTGTCAAAGAAGGGCAGCTTGCAGGTTGGGGTTTGTTTTTTTATTTTTTCCTCTCTGAATAATGGAGGTCGTTGACCAGCGGGAGGCCTGATTGGCTCGATTGAGAGGTAAAGATTAGGATAGGACTGCTGATTTTGAGATCGCGTTGAAAGTCGTGGGCACTTAAACATCTTTTGATCAAAATATTGAACCGAGAGTCTCAAAGTTTTTTCATGTATGATAGATAGCATAAATGCTTTCTTTAGGGATTTCCACGTAGTGTATTGCCCTTTTTGCAGTAATGTGCCGCTGGCGGCGGTCTGTGTGCGTACATGTATAATTTACATGTGTTGCCGCAGCCCTGCCGGTGGCACCCAGGTTTGCAACGTTTTTTCAGAAATGTTTTTGTGTGCAGAAACATACGTTATACTCGGTGTACATTGATTTTAAACCTATATGGAAGGAAAGGGTGTTTCCCATTTTGTGTTTCTGTCCCCGCCCACTCTCACGGGCTGTCATAAGAAGGGCAGCTTGCAGGTTGGGTGTTTTTTATTTTTTTCTCTGAATAATGGAGGTGGGTTTGACCCAGCGGGGGAGCCTGATTGGCTCGTTTGAGAGGTAAAGATAGGATAGGACTGCCCGTTTTTGAGATCGCGTTGAAAGTCGGTGGGCAGCTTAAACATCTTTTAAATCAAAATATGTGAACCGAGAGTCTCCAAAAGTTTTTTCAATGTATGATAGATAGCATAAATGCCTTCTTTAGGGATTTCCACGTATTTTTTTTGGGCCCTTTTTGCAGTAATGTGCCGCTGGCGGCGGTCTGTGTGCGTACATGTAATAATTACATGTGTGCCGCAGCCTCCCGGTGGCACCAGGTTTGCATACTTTTTTTTTCAAAATGTTTTTGTGTGCTAGAAACATACGTTTATACTCAGTGTACATTGATTTTAAACCTATATGGGAAGGAAAGGGTGCTTCCTTTTTGTGTTTCTGGTCCCCGCCCACTCTCACAGGCTGTCATAAAAAGGGGCAGCTTGCAGGTTGGGTTGTTTTTTATTTTTTCTCTCTGAATAATGGGGGGTCGGTTGACCCAGCGGGAGGCCTGATTGGCTCGATTGAGAGGTAAAGATTTAGGTTTTTGGACTGCCCGATTTTTGAGATCGCGTTGAAAGTCGTGGGGCAGCTTAAACATCTTTTTTGATCAAAATATGTGAACCGAGAGTCTCAAAGTTTTTTCAAACAGCAGTTTACACCCATTTATAGGGGATTGCTGAACTTGGAAGAAATTGCGTAACAAAACACACGCAAAGAACCATCACAATCATGGACAAAAGTGCAGACCCTGCCATACCTCACATACTGAGGACTGCGGTGCGGTCAGCGGATGGAGAAGGGGAGCGTGAGGGGTGGATTACACCAGTGGATAAGGAGATCCATGTGTTTCCAATATTTCATGTAATCCCAAGTCATCTGCTGAATGTACAAAGCTGAGAATTTAAAGGGGGACATGTGTGAAAACTGTCTTGGTCTAAAATTTTTCTTTGTTGCCTATAGTAACCAGAGCGCCCATTTCATTCTTTCAGAGTGCTAGATGAAATGTAAGGGGAACTCTGATTGGTTGCTATGGGCAACAAAGTCTTAGACCAAGATAGTTTTCATACATGTGGCCCAAAGTGTCTGTTCAAAAAATCCAGCAAGCAAAATGGATTAGGATGAGGTGATAAATCTAGAGGAACAGATTGATGTGGTTGGTGTTGTTGAGACATGGCTGGAGTCCTCCCACGATTGGGCTGTTAACTAGTGATGAGCGATTACGTCGACTATCGTCATCGGGTCGATAGTCGATATCGTCAATTATCAAGAGGATTTCCGATAGTCGATAATAGTTTTATCGCCTATGACCTTTAAAAAGTCTATGGGAGAGGAACAACAACTTCATTCTTACACCCAAACAGGGCTGGAGAAGCTGGAATTAACATCCACAACAGTCAAATGGATACGTGCTACATCTTAGGCAACACACTTAGGTTATAAAAGTCACAGAAAAAAAAACACAGACCATTCACTATCCCTGTCTTGTACCACAGCATGAACCTTAAACCCTGCAGGGACCCACAAATTAAAAGGCCAGAAGCAGTTTTAAATTTGAACCATAAATTTTACTTGAACTGGAACATTGCCTATCTCTGTCCTGGAAGCAGCATGCCCCTTAAACCTATCTGACCCACAGATTAAAAAAGTCCGGAAAAAGGGAGTCTTTTAACCACCAT